>CM050322.1:20444596-20469596 GCA_027475135.1 Bactrocera correcta
GCACTTGCACTTTTATTCTAATCGTCCAGTCGTTCGCGATCACGTGGGATTCTGGGCCCATAACCTAATGGTCCGAGAACGTTTAAGGTTAAATAACGACTGAATTTATTCAATATAGATAAACATGCCTTTACAGTTTATGAAAGGATATAACAAAAGAGAATATAGAAAAGTAATACAGAGTTGCAAGAGGTACATGGTTGTAATTTAAAATACATATTCATTTACAAATATACTCTTATTTTTCATTTCAATGTGAAATACTTCTCGCAAACACTCAGAAGGATCATCAAATTCCTTAAAATTTATATTGAAATCAACAGATAAAATAACAGGCATTCACGATTATATTTCTGGAGAACGGAAAAGCCAAAAAATCCTTGATATTTTTTTTTTTGCTTTTATCTATTGTTTCATTTACTGTAAATTAATGGACATAATTACAAATAACACAGGTACAAATACACGTAGACGAGTATATAGTACATACTGTCATTTCTCAAATTTTTAATTTCGACTAATCTTTAGAAAAAACATGCTGACTAAAAAGTAATATTCATACAACTGTCATTTCTCAAATTTTTAATTTCGACTAATCTTTAGAAAAAACATGCTGACTAAAAAGTAATATTCACAGAAACAAAATTTCAGAAAAACATTTCCATTCATAAACGTAAGAGCCTGTCCGACAAAGCTAATAAATTTCAGCCTCAGAACAATAAGAAAAACATAAACATTAATATCTATACTAATTATATAAAATCGCTTATGTGGAAAATGTTTGTAACGGCTAATCTCCTAAAGTTCTGAAGCGATTTTTATAAATTTTTTTTTTTTAAATAAAGCATTTGCTCTAAGCTCGTGAGTGGCATACTTATTTTTTTAATTTTCCGAAATCAAATCCTTTTTCTTTCGGGTTGAAGTATTTGAAAAACCAAAAATATTGTAAGCATAAGGTTTTTCGTTCACCAAACGTAGTCTACAGCGAAGCGCGCTTTGTGTGTGTGCGTGTGCCCTTTATCGTTTGCGGCACGCACTCTCTCTCTCTTCCATTTCTAGACATCTTTTCCACCATAACGTAATGAAGTAAAGTACATACATAGCATGCACTCTCTCTCTTCCATCTCTCGCATCTTTTACTACATAACTTATTGAAGTAAAGTACAAAGCAAAAAAGTTTGCATATAGCGCATTTAGTCCGCTATTACACGAAGCAACTTTTGTTGCTAATTCTTTGGCGATTCTCTTTTGCTGTCGCCCCTTACATTCACACGAGCAACTTGTGTTGCGCAACTCTGTGTGAGTTTTTTTCTCATTCTCTTTCACTTTACTTTAACCCATTGTCTACTCTTTACTTTAACCCATTGTCGTTTCTTTTTCCTTATAGGTATTTGGGCCGCTTTATATCACATATATTAATCAGCTCTGTCAATTAAGAAATACATTTTATTTATAATTCAAAATTAAAACAAAGATTATATGACAGACTTTCACATATATCACCCTTTTCACTATCGTCTGAATCAACTTGTATGCCTTCTCCATACATTTCACAATATCTTTAATTAATTCGATTTTTTTGTCATACTCCATTTTCTAAAATATTTATATTATATTATGTATATCTGTATACATATTTTCAAATTACTTACCAAAAGATGAAATTAAATTTTTTAAATATATTCAAAATATTAATTTCAAAAAAATATACGCAAATGCAACTATGTACTACGAAAGAAAGGACACGAATGCCGAAAAACGTCGCAGCGAACTGTTACGAATAAGAACACAAAGCGAGTTGCTGAACACTGGAAACTCAGCGCGATTCTCCTCTCCTCGTCGCCCCCTCGCCTATAAACCAAGAGTTGCCGCAACAAAAGTTGCCGCGTGTAATACGGGAAATATACTTATGTAAGTTAACACAACAGCTCATAAAAGCTATGCCAATTGACAAAAACAAATTAGCTAAAATAGTTACCCAACTTTGCCGCGCATCCGCATAAACTGCTGACACCAAATAAATTTGGAGCGCTTCGATCAACGAACCTTACTACTGCAATTCGGCAATTCTTGGGAAAGCTGAGATCGCTGGGAACAATAAATAATAAACGGGTTAATTCGGCAAATCAACAAATATTTCACATGCAAGTGCAACGTGACTTGTGTGCAGAAATAGGTTTCATTAAAGTTAAGAATATTATTGTAATTTAGATTTTATTCGTTTGTAAAAGAAGACGGTCAATAAAGAATAAAGACAGTGAAAAGACGCGAGTCCACTTGTTTTTTTTAAATAAAAATTATAAAAATATAATTTAACTGGTGCCCGAGCAGGGACCAGCTTAGATTCGCACCGTAAAGTGTCAAAGTGTTGTTTCACCATGTCCTTAAAAATTTAAAATTGAACATTGTGATACCGCGTCGTCACTTAAATATAGACAAACGCCTGTACAACAGCCGCGTCAAAAAAGGTGTCGTAGTGTTTGGCCAGACGCCTGCAAAGCAGCTGCAGTGCCAGTATTTACATATGTATGTTTCAGTGCCACAAGTGAACACACAAAGACAGTACGCCCGTATAACAGCCCATAAAGAAAAAACGGCCAAGTGAAAACGGAAGCGAACTAACTGGTCCCAAACCCAAACCAAAACACAGCGAAACACACCGTTGGAATCCTGTAGGAAGGGAACGCACCCTCGATACGTGCGCACCGTGGGAACCTCAGTAAGCAGAAGGCCAAAGCAGAAGGCCCCGTCGTCACGAGGATACTAGTAAGAATAAATAATTAATATTTTAAGAAAAATTAAAATTATATTAGATAGCCGTATAATAAGTATAACTTTTAAGGATAATTAAAAACTAACAAAATTTACTAACCCATTTAAAATCAGGCTCGTGCAGCCAATAACCTAAAACAATCTAGACTGCGATTCACCACCTTCGGGGGGACCCTCCAGTCTTATAACATAAAATTTCCTTTGCGATTCATCACCTTCGGGGGGACCCTCCAGAGGAATATAAAAAACATAACATAGGCTTGTACAGCCAATAAAAGGACAAATAAACACGAACCGCGATTGACCACCTAACGGGGGACCCTCCGGTTCAATATAACATTACATCCTACTCTGCGATTCACCACCAAAGGGACCCTCCAGAGAAAAAGGATAATTAACAAAGAAAAACACTATTAACAATAAAATTAGTTAGCTATAAAATTCAAATATTCCAAAACTTAAAGGAATTTCTAAAATGATTAGGCCCAGTATACTAAATAAGCCTGCAATCCCTCCTCCTGCTCCTAATCAAGGATCAGTGAACGCAAACCCAAACCCAACTCCCGCCAATAATTCTCAACCGAATGCTGAACTGACAACACTAATTACCACAATTGTAGGTCAGGTACTCAGGAATGAGGGCCAACAACATTTACAACATGTTCTCAACCCTAATTTTGACTTACTTAATGCGACAGACGAAACTATCAACCCAGAACATAGAGGACAGTTATCAGGCCTAGATAAAATACCAGACATAGTTAGAAGTTTAAGGGAATTTAACGGCAACCAAGGAGAATTTAGCTCTTGGAAGAAAAGTGTAGATCGGGTTTTGAAAATCTACGAATCCGAAAAGGGAACGCCTAGATATTTCGGAATACTTTCTGTTATCCGCAATAAAATAACTGGCAATGCTGATGTCGCCCTTGAGTCCTATAACACCCCACTGGAATAGAAAGCAATATCTAGATGCTTGACGTTACATTACGCAGATAAAAGAGATATTACGACCCTTGAATGTCAGCTTACATCAATTGTGCAAGGCAACAACTATTCAGCAGTTCTACCAAAATGTTTATACACACCTTTCGCTTATTCTAAACAAACTTTCGAGCTTGGAGATGAGCCAGGAGTCACTAAGTCTGTTAGTTCAAACTTACAGGCATAAAGCCTTGGACACGTTTATCAGGGGATTAAAAGGTGACCTTCCTAGACTTTTAGGAATGAAAGAACCTGAAGATCTGCCTCAAGCACCTCATTTGTGCCTAAAACTAGAAAACCAAGGCTACAGGACTCAATACGCATATAACAACCAAGGTGCTGTACGTAAACAGAATACCCACCAAGGAAACCAATTGCTTTCAACCAACCATTTTACCCTCAATTAGCATACATTCCCAGACCGCAGAATCCTTTTAGAAACTCGATGCCCCCCCAATACCAACGCCCCCAACAAAATTATCAACATTTTCAGTTTAGCAGACCACCGTTTCAGGTCACCAATAAGCCCCCACCTCCACGCCCAGAGCCCATGGATGTTGATCGCACCATACACTCAAGAGCAGTTAACTACATAAATAGACCACATTTCAATAAACCACCCATAAAAAGACCATCTAACTTTTCAACACAAATACCTCTCAAACATCAAAGAAATTTTCATATAGAAATAGGTAATCAACATGAACAGTACCCACAAGACCCATACTACGCAGAAGAACAGGAGTACTCACAAGACCAGTACTGCCAACAAACCGGGACTCACACCTTACAAGAATACGAAACAGCTTTGAATATGGAAGAAAACGGACAATCATTCCAATACGACAACCCAAAACCAGGAAATGATACTCATGAACATATCGATATCCATTTTTTAGAATGAATAGTTCTTCGTTGCCATATGTTGAATGTAAAACGAAGAACGGAAAAATTTTAAAAATGTTAATCGATACTGGATCAAGCAAAAACTATATTCAACCCTGTCACGTTTTAAGGCAAATACCTAACGAACAACCATTTTTTGCAAACTCTATAGCAGGACAAATACAAGTAACTCACCATACAGTTATAAATTTATTTGGAAAAAATGACACAAATTTAAAATTTTTTATACTTCCTACTCTGAAGTCCTTTGACGGTATAATTGGTAATGATTGCCTCAAAGAACTTTACACAACCATAAATATTCACGATGACACCCTTACATTTGGCAATGGCATAAAAGTCAGAATAAAACAACAAATTTCCCCATCGGTCAACAAAATTGACATTAGGACTGGACATATGACAACAACACAGAAGGAAAACATTAATAAACTTACTAACAAATACCCTCATTTATTCGTTGAACCAGATGAAAGTCTTACCTATACTACTACCGTACTAGGAGAAATCAGAACTTCTTCAGATACTCCAGTATATACAAAATACTATCCCTACCCACTAGCGATGAGAGATTTTGTAACTGAAGAAATAGAAGATCTACTTAAAAACGGAATTATCAGACCATCTCGTTCTCCTTATAACTCACCTGTTTGGGTTGTACCTAAAAAACTAGATGCCTCAGGACAAAAGAAATATAGGCTTGTAATTGATTACAGAAAATTAAATACATTGACAATAGCAGATAGATACCCCATCCCGGAAATAATAAATGAAGTAATTTCACAACTTGGAAACAACAAATATTTTTCTGTTCTTGATCTAAAGAGTGGCTTCCACCAGATTCCCTTGAAGGAATCGGACATTGAGAAGACAGCTTTTTCGATTAATAATGGCAAATATGAGTTCACTCGACTTCCGTTTGGACTTAAGAACGCACCCGCTATTTTCCAACGAGAGCTAGACGACATACTGAAGGAGCACATAGGCAAAATATGTTATGTCTACATAGATGAAATAATAGTATTTGGCAAAGATGAGCAAGATCACCTTCATAATGTCGAAACAATATTCCATACGCTACAAAGTGCAAACATGAAGGTCTAATTAGACAAGTGCGAGTTTTTCCGCAAGGAAGTCGAATTTCTAGGCTTCATCATTTCACCCACAGGAATAAAAACCAATCCCGCCAAAGTAAAGGCAATCCAAGAATTTCCGTGCCCAAAAACACTGAAAGACTTGAGGTCTTTCCTTGGCCTATCAGGCTATTACCGACGCTTCATCAGAGATTACGCCAAGTTAGCGAAACCTCTGACCTCGCTTTTAAGGGGGGAAGATGGACGCGTGTCCAAAACCGCCTCCAGTAAAAAGCCAATAGTGTTTGATAAATACGCCTTAGAATCCTTCAGCAAAATTAAATCTTCCCTAATATCAAAAGAAGTTATCCTATCATATCCAGATTTCACACAAGAATTTCATCTTACTACCGACGCATCCAACTATGCCATAGGAGCCGTCCTCGAGCAACCAGGTAAACCTATCACCTTTATATCCCGATCATTAAACAAAACCGAAGAAAGCTATGCCGCAAACGAAAAAGAAATGCTGGCTATTATTTGGGCTCTTACATCACTCCGAATCTATTTATACGGATCAGCGAAAGTTGTAATCTTCACAGATCATCAGCCACTCACATTTGCGTTGAGCAACAAAAACCACAAGGGCAAAATGAAGAGATGGAAGTGTATCCTTGAGGAATACAACTACGAAATGAAGTATAAGCCAGGAAGAACAAACGTCGTAGCAGATGCCTTATCGAGACCTCCACAGACTGACATTAATGTTCTTACAACCACTGACCACAGTAACGACAGCTCTTCTCATCTCCTTATTCCAGCTACAGAAGCCCCTATTAATGCTTTTAAAAATCAACTCTTTCTATTATTTGGCAACGAGAACAGTTACACCTTTCAAATACCATTCCCTACTTTTCATAGACACATAATTACAAAACAAAACTATTCTACACAAGACATCATTGACATATTCAAACGGTACTTAGAGCCAGCACTTATCAATGGACTAGCTAAAATTCAGGACGGAACATTTAGACTAATCCATATAATTTACATCAACAAGTACGAACAACTTTTGACAGACATACAGGACCATATAACGGACAAAATCCCCAAAGACACTTTCCTTCGCACAATCCTTAAGCATGAAATAAATCAAACCCTTGAAATCCTCGATACACTTAAACCCACTAAAACATCCCGAATTAGAAAGTCAATAAACATATTAGGCACTGCATGGAAATATCTGGCAGGATCACCAGACCATGACGACCTCGAAATCATTAATAAGAATCTTTTGAACCTAAACCAAAATAATAACAAACAAGTAATAATAAATGAACTATTTACTAACAGAATTAACAATATATCAAATGTAATGAATTTAATTGCAAATTCAATAAGAAAAGACGATAGTATAATAAATGAAATTGTAATTGATTTACAAAGATTAGGTTAATAAAAGAAGAGTTAGTTAATATAAAGTATGCCATTCAATGGGCGAAAACAAATGTTTTAAATACATTATTACTAAATAAAGAAGAAATAAAAACTGCATTAGAAAAATTAAGAGAAGAACAAATGCCATTTAACAACGCAGAAGAAGCGTTAGAATTTTCAAAAATAAACGTACTAAGTAAAGAAATGTTAATAATTTATATGATAAAAATACCGCTTACAAATAGCGAAATATTTAGAAGAATAATTATAAGGCCAGTTAAGAAGCCAAAAAACATTGCAATAAATATTAAATATAAAGAAATAATTAAAGGAAAAAATTCAATATATGGAGTGAAGAAACTATGTGGAAAATATAATAATGTAACAATTTGTGAAAAAAAATGTTTAGTAGATTTAAGTGAAGATACATGTTTACCTAAAATAATAAATAGTTTAAATTCTACCTGCACCACAATCACGATTCACGCTATTCCTACAATCGAAGAAATACAACCAGGAATACTACTATTAAACAATTTTGATGGTATAATAAATATAAAAAGAACGCCTCAGATGACAAATGGGACACACGTTATTAAATTCTATAATGCTACGATAGAAGTCAAAAAGCAGACATATAGAAATTTTGAAACAATACCTTTCGAAGCCATACCCACAGTCTTACAACTTACGCCAGACGAAAAGAATCACATCAAGCTTTTATCACTAGAAATGCTAAACGAATTGCACATCAACAACACCAGACGAATTGATTTCCTAAGAATCACAACGCTTTCTATTGGAACTCTTACAACAACAGTTATGGTAGTTTTTTCATGCATGTGCATTGCACTTCATAAACGTAGATCAATAAAGATTGAATATGTCGGAAAAGAAGTCACAATTGAAAACCCTCCAGTAAGTCCACCAAACGACATAATCAACAAGCCAACTTACGTAAACTTCAACGACTTGCCATTCTATTGATGATCGAGGACGATCATGCTTAAAGGGGGAAGAGTTAACACAGTGGTTCACACCGTCAGCTAATTCCCACCGTTGGGCAATAGCTGGAAACTTTAAACCACCCAATTGCTGACACTGCATCAGCAATATCAGTTAGTGACTCCACACGCGCGTCCGCTCAATTGACCAGGTAAAGGCATAGGTTTAATTTAGAGTTAAGAAATAATTTGTAATTAGTTTTAAAACAGCATTTAATAAATAAAGACCGCGGACGCGAGTCCGCTACTTTTTAAAAATTAAAATAATAAAATAAAAATTTAACTGGCGCCCGAGCAGGGACCAGCTTAGATTCGCGCCATAAAGTGTCAAAGTGTTGTTTCACCGTGTCCTTAAAAATTTAAAATTGAACATTGTGATACCGCGTCGTCACTTAAATATAGACAATCGCCTGTACAACAGCCGCGTCAAAAAAAAAAGTGTCGTAGTGTTTGGCCAGACGCCTGCAAAGCAGCTGCAGTGCCAGTATTTACATATGTTTCAGTGCCACAAGTGAACACACAAAGACAGTACGTCCGTATAACAGCCCGTAAAGAAAAAACGGCCAAGTGAAAACGGAAGCGAACTAACTGGTCCCGAACCAAAACACAGCGTTGGAATCCTGTAGGAAGGGAACGACCCCTCGATACGTGCGCACCGTGGGAACCCCAGTAAGCAGAAGGCCAAAAAGGAACGCCTCCCCGTCGCCACGAGGATACTTGTAAGAATAAATAATTAATATTTTAAGAAAAATTAAAATTATATTAGATAACCATATAATAAGTGTAACTTTTAAGGATAATTAAAAACTAACAAAATTTACTAACCCATTTAAAATCAGGCTCGTACAGCCAATAACCTAAAACAATCCAGGCTGCGATTCACCACCTTCGGGGGGACCCTCCAGTCTTATAACATAAAAATTCCTTTGCGATTCACCACCTTCGGGGGGACCCTCCAGGGATATAAAAAACATAACATAGGCTTGTACAGCCAATAAAAGGACAAATAAACACGAACCGCGATTCACCACCTAACGGGGGACCCTCCGGTTCAATATAACATTACATCCTACTCTGCGATTCACCACAAAAGGGACCCTCCAGAGAAAAAGGATAATTAACAAACAAAAACACTATTAACAATAAAATTAGTTAGCTATAAAATTCAAATATCCCAAAACTTAAAAGGATTTCTAAAATGATTAGGCCCAGTATACTAAATAAGCCTGCAATCCCTCCTCCTGCTCCTAATCAAGGATCAGTGAACGCAAACCCAAACCCAACTCTCGACAATAATTCTCAACCGAATGCTGAACTGACAACACTAATTACCACAATTGTAGGCCAGGTACTCAGGAATGAGGGCCGACAACATTTACAACATGTTCTCAACCCTAATTTTGACTTACTTAATGCGACAGACGAAACTATCAACCCAGAACATAGAGGACAGTTATCAGGCCTAAATAAAATACCAGACATAGTTAGAAGTTTAAGGGAATTTAACGGCAACCAAGGAGAATTTAGTTCTTGGAAAAAAAGTGTAGATCGGGTTTTGAAAATCTACGAATCCGAAAAGGGAACGCCTAGATATTTCGGAATACTTTCTGTTATCCGCAATAAAATAACTGGCAATGCTGATGTCGCCCTTGAGTCCTATAACACCCCACTGGAATGGAAAGCAATATCTAGATGCTTGACGTTACATTACGCAGATAAAAGAGATATTACGACCCTTGAATGTCAGCTTACATCAATTGTGCAAGGCAACAGTACTATCCAGCAGTTCTACCAAAATGTTTATACACACCTTTCGCTTATTCTAAACAAACTTTCGAGTTTGGAGATGAGCCAGGAGTCACTAAGTCTGTTAGTTCAAACTTACAGGCATAAAGCCTTGGACACGTTTATCAGGGGATTAAAAGGTGACCTTCCTAGACTTTTAGGAATGAAAGAACCTGAAGATCTGCCTCAAGCACTTCATTTGTGCCTAAAACTAGAAAACCAAGGCTACAGGACTCAATACGCATATAACAACCAAGGTGCTGTACGTAAACCGAATACCCATAACTTACCACCATTACCACCAAGGAAACCAATTGCTTCCAACCAACCATTCTACCCTCAATTAGCATACATTCCCAGACCGCAGAATCCTTTTAGAAACTCGATGCCACCCCAATACCAACGCCCCCAACAAAATTACCAAAATTACCAGCTTAGCAGACCACCGTTTCAGGTCACCAATAAGCAACCACCTCCAGAGCCCATGGATGTTGATCACACCATACACTCAAGAGCAGTTAACTACATAAATAGACCACATTTCAATAAACCACCCATAAAAAGACCATCTAACTTTTCAACACAAATACCTCTCAAACATCAAAGAAATTTTCATATAGAAATAGGTAATCAACATGAACAGTACCCACAAGACCCATACTACGCAGAAGAACAGGAGTACTCACAAGACCAGTACTGCCAACAAACCGGGACTCACACCTTACAAGAATACGAAACAGCTTTGAATATGGAAGAAAACGGACAATCATTCCAATACGACAACCCAAAACCAGGAAATGATACTCATGAACATATCGATATCCATTTTTTAGAATGAATAGTTCTTCGTTGCCATATGTTGAATGTAAAACGAAGAACGGAAAAATTTTAAAAATGTTAATCGATACTGGATCAAGCAAAAACTATATTCAACCCTGTCACGTTTTAAGGCAAATACCTAACGAACAACCATTTTTTGCAAACTCTATAGCAGGACAAATACAAGTAACTCACCATACAGTTATAAATTTATTTGGAAAAAATGACACAAATTTAAAATTTTTTATACTTCCTACTCTGAAGTCCTTTGACGGTATAATTGGTAATGATTGCCTCAAAGAACTTTACACAACCATAAATATTCACGATGACACCCTTACATTTGGCAATGGCATAAAAGTCAGAATAAAACAACAAATTTCCCCATCGGTCAACAAAATTGACATTAGGACTGGACATATGACAACAACACAGAAGGAAAACATTAATAAACTTACTAACAAATACCCTCATTTATTCGTTGAACCAGATGAAAGTCTTACCTATACTACTACCGTACTAGGAGAAATCAGAACTTCTTCAGATACTCCAGTATATACAAAATACTATCCCTACCCACTAGCGATGAGAGATTTTGTAACTAAAGAAATAGAAGATCTACTTAAAAACGGAATTATCAGACCATCTCGTTCTCCTTATAACTCACCCGTTTGGGTTGTACCTAAAAAACTAGATGCCTCAGGACAAAAGAAATATAGGCTTGTAATTAACTACAGAAAATTAAATACATTGACAATAGCAGATAGATACCCCATCCCGGAAATAAATGAAGTAATTTCACAACTTGGAAACAACAAATATTTTTCTGTTCTTGATCTAAAGAGTGGCTTCCACCAGATTCCCTTGAAGGAATCGGACATTGAGAAGACAGCTTTTTCGATTAATAATGGCAAATATGAGTTCACTCGACTTCCGTTTGGACTTAAGAACGCACCCGCTATTTTCCAACGAGCGCTAGACGACATACTGAAGGAGCACATAGGCAAAATATGTTATGTCTACATAGATGAAATAATAGTATTTGGCAAAGATGAGAAAGATCACCTTCATAATGTCGAAACAATATTCCATACGCTACAAAATGCAAACATGAAGGTCCAATTATACAAGTGCGAGTTTTTCCGCAAGGAAGTCGAATTTCTAGGCTTCATCATTTCACCCACAGGAATAAAAACCAATCCCGCCAAAGTAAAGGCAATCCAAGAGTTTCCGTGCCCAAAAACACTGAAAGACTTGAGGTCTTTCCTTGGCCTATCAGGCTATTACCGACGCTTCATCAGAGATTACGCCAAGTTAGCGAAACCTCTGACCTCGCTTTTAAGAGGGGAAGATGGATGCGTGTCCAAAACCGCCTCCAGTAAAAAGCCAATAGTGTTTGATAAATACGCCTTAGAATCCTTCAGCAAAATTAAATCTTCCCTAATATCAAAAGAAGTTATCCTATCATATCCAGATTTCACACAAGAATTTCATCTTACTACCGACGCATCCAACTATGCCATAGGAGCCGTCCTCGAGCAAGCAGGTAAACCTATCACCTTTATATCCCGCTCATTAAACAAAACCGAAGAGAGCTATGCCGCAAACGAAGAAGAAATGCTGGCTATTATTTGGGCTCTTACATCACTCCAAAACTATTTATACGGATCAGCGAAAGTTGTAATCTTCACAAATCATCAACCACTCACCTTTGCGTTGAGCAACAAAAACCACAAGGGCAAAATGAAGAGATGGAAGTGTATCCTTGAGGAATACAACTACGAAATGAAGTATAAGCCAGGAAGAACAAACGTCGTAGCAGATGCCTTATCGAGACCTCCACAGACTGACATTAATGTTCTTACAACCACTGACCACAGTAACGACAGCTCTTCTCATCTCCTTATTCCAGCTACAGAAGCCCCTATTAATGCTTTTAAAAATCAACTTTTCCTACTATTTGGCAACGAGAACAGTTACACCTTTCAAATACCATTCCCTACTTTTCATAGACACATAATTACAAAACAAAACTATTCTACACAAGACATCATTGACATATTCAAACGGTACTTAGACCCAGCACTTATCAACGGACTTCACACGACAGAAACTCTAATGGGCAAGATACAGGAAATATACCCACTTCACTTCAGTAACACTAAAATCCGTTATACGCAAACGTTTCTCAAAGATATCGCATCCGCAACCGAACAAGAGCAAATTATCATTCAGGAACATGAAAGAGCACATAGAAACAGTAGAGAGAATAAATCTCAAATTTTACGAAAATACTATTTTCCAAGTATGCATTCCAAAATTGAAAAATCACCAAACAGTGTTCTACCTGTCATGAACAGAAATATGACAGACATCCACCGAAACCCCAAATCCAAGAAACTCCTATTCCACAGGTCCCAGGAGAAATCGTCCACGTTGACATCTATTCCACACAGAAGAATCTCATCCTCACAGCTTTAGATAAATTTTCAAAGTATGCACAGGTTAAAATTATTTCATCAAGAGCAATAGAACATATAAAGGACCCAATAAGAGAATTAATGATTGCTTTCGGAATACCAAAACTCGTTGTAATAGACAATGAGAAATCACTAAATTCTGCTTCTATATCTACCCTTCTCAAAGACCAAATGTCTATAAATGTCTACACCACACCTCCTTACAGCAGCACCAGTAATGGACAAGTAGAAAGGTTTCACAGCACTCTTTCCGAAATAATGAGATGTATCAAAGCTAACTCCACAGGCATGCCATTTGAAGGATTATTATTTAAATCAGTTCAAGAATACAATTCATCCATTCACTCAACGATAAAAAACAAACCCGTAGACATATTTTTCTCGAACAAGATACGCTCTGACCCACAACAAATAGAAAAAGAACGACAAAAAAATATTACTCTTCTGAAGGAAAAACAAGAAAGAGATCTTTCATACCATAATAAAAATAGATCAGAACACAAGGACTATAGCCCAGGAGAAATTATTTATGTTAAAATAAATAACAGATTAGGATCAAAATTAACTTCAAAATACAAAAAAGAAACAGTTTCCGAAAATATGAGAACCACAGTTAAAACAGCATCAGGAAGAATAGTTCATAAAGGACTAATAAAAAATAACTAATATCCACTTTCAGGAAAAATGGACACCATTAGATGTATACTCCTCTTGACTACTATTACGACCAGTCTCGCTAGCATAGAGATTTTGGACTATACAAACTCTTACCTAGTGACGATAAATAACGGACTAGCTAAAATTCAGGACGGAACATTTAGACTAATCCATATAATTGACATCAACAAGTACGAACAACTTTTGACAGACATACAGGACCATATAACGGACAAAATCCCCAAAGACACTTTCCTTCGCCCAATCCTTAAACATGAAATAAATCAAACCCTTGAAATCCTCGATACACTTAAACCCACTAAAACATCCCGAATTAGAAAGTCAATAAACATATTAGGCACCGCATGGAAATATCTGGCAGGATCACCAGACCATGACGACCTCGAAATCATTAATAAGAATCTTTTGAACCTAAACCAAAATAATAACAAACAAGTAATAATAAATGAACTATTTACTAACAGAATTAACAATATATCAAATGTAATGAATTTAATTTCAAATTCAATAAGAAAAGACGATAGTATAATAAACGAAATTGTAATTGATTTACAAAGTAAGATTAGGTTAACAAAGAAGAATTAGTTAATATAAAGTATGCCATTCAATGGGCGAAAACAAATGTTTTAAATACATTATTACTAAATAAAGAAGAAATAAAAACTGCATTAGAAAAATTAAAAGAAGAACAAATACCATTTAACAACGCAGAAGAAGCGTTAGAATTTTCAAAAATAAACGTACTAAGTAAAGAAATGTTAATAATTTATATGATAAAAATACCGCTTACAAATAGCGAAATATTTAGAAGAATAATTATAAGGCCAGTTAAGAAGCCAAAAAACATTGCAATAAATATTAAACATAAAGAAATAATTAAAGGAAAAAATTCAATATATGGAGTTAGGAAACTATGAGAAAAATATAATAATGTAACAATTTGTGAAAAAAAATGTTTAGTAGATTTAAGTGAAGATACATGTTTACCTAAAATAATAAATAGTTTAAATTCTACCTGCACCACAATCACGATTCACGCTATTCCTACAATCGAAGAAATACAACCAGGAATACTACTATTAAACAATTTTGATGGTATAATAAATATAAAAAGAACGCCTCAGATGACAAATGGGACACACGTTATTAAATTCTATAATGCTACGATAGAAGTCAAAAAGCAGACATATAGAAATTTTGAAACAATACCTTTCGAAGCCATACCCACAGTCTTACAACTTACGCCAGACGAAAAGAATCACATCAAGCTTTTATCACTAGAAATGCTAAACGAATTGCACATCAACAACACCAGACGAATTGATTTCCTAAGAATCACAACGCTTTCTATTGGAACTCTTACAACAACAGTTATGGTAGTTTTTTCATGCATGTGCATTGCACTTCATAAACGTAGATCAATAAAGATTGAATATGTCGGAAAAGAAGTCACAATTGAAAACCCTCCAGTAAGTCCACCAAACGACATAATCAACAAGCCAACTTACGTAAACTTCAACGACTTGCCATTCTATTGATGATCGAGGACGATCATGCTTAAAGGGGGAAGAGTTAACACAACAGCTCATAAAAGCTATGCCAATTGACAAAAACAAATTAGCTAAAATAGTTACCCAACTTTGCCGCGCATCCGCATAAACTGCTGACACCAAATAAATTTGGAGCGCTTCGATCAACGAACTTTACTACTGCAATTCGGCAATTCTTGTGAAAGCTGAGATCGCTGGGAACAATAAATAATAAACGGAGTAATTCGGCAAATCAACAAATATTGCACATGCAAGTGCAACGTGACTTGTGTGCAGAAAGAGGTTTCATTAAAGTTAAGAATATTATTGTAATTTAGATTTTATTCGTTTGTAAAAGAAGACGGTCAATAAAGAATAAAGACAGTGGACGCGAGTCCACTTGTTTTTTAAAAATAAAAATTATAAAAATATAATTTAACTTGTATAAATGATCGCAGAACAAGTGAAATAACGCTGAACAGCACAATCAAATGCCCACATAAATTGCCGTATGTATGCATGTATGTAGATATGTAAATACAGTGTCAACTATATTTACTTTGTTTTACAGTTACTTATTTTGCAGCAACGCACCGTTGCTTGAATTGCTTTTCTTATTGTCTTTGTACTTTTTTGTAACAAAGCACATTGAAAATAAATACAGAACGCTCTCCGTAAGATCCAAAAACCAATAAAATCAAATATTAAGATGTAATGTGGTTTTCATGTGTGTCTGCGAAATACTTGCTGGTTTCTTCTAACTTTATTGTATTTATGATCGTGTTCTGCAAAGGGTACAGTAAAATTGGAAATTTATTGTCTTTAAATCAAAAGGTAAAGATTATATTTAAGCGAAACTAATTTGGTTAAAAATAAATATATGGTTTTTACAATAAAAGGTTTCAGAGATGCCAAAAGCAAAATCTCAATTATTTAGATCTTCATCAAATAGACGGCAAATTCAGCTAAGACGAAATGAGACGGTCGACGAGAGTGCAAATCGCGTAGAGAATGTAAGGTTGCAAATGATGCAGAATAGACAAGGGGCGATTGCTTTCAAATCAGCGTTTAACTATAGACAGGATTGTAATTATTTGGACCATGCACTTTTATTCATTGGTCGAATGAATGGCATTTGCAATTTTTGTTAGGCTAAAAAGTGGGTGAAAGAGGCACCAGGTATGTGTTGTAGCAAGAGCCATCTAAAACTAATAGACATAGGTGTCTTTATTGTTCTGAACACAAAAGGTCGCAGCGTCGCTGCCTTTGTTGACATATTTACAAATGTATTTAATTGCTTGCACAGAATCGCAGTACTCTACATTGATGTGGGCGGAGAAACACCTGGAAAGAACGGGGCAATATGGAATAATCCATCGATTGTCTACTTTGTACCCAGAGGCAAGTAAATGGGTATGTCCACCATCCGCTGGAGATGCGGTCGATATAACTCTTAAAGATTTAAGATCTTCGCATGCGGCAATAGGTCGAGTTACATTCGTATTCACAGGAGACTTTAGACAAACTCTACCGGTGGTTCGTAAGGGTACAAGAGCAGATATTGTTAACGCGTGCATAAAGAAATCGGAATTGTAGTCTCATGTACAAAAATTAAAATTGACTGCCAATATGCGAATAAATCTTTGTGGAGCTGGACCATCCAATCGGTTTGCAGAGCTCCTACTTAAAATAGGTAACGGTTGCAAATCTGTCACCAAAGATGGTTATGTAATAATGCCAGATATTGCAGGAACCTGTGTTGGAACAGTTGACCAACTTATTGATAACGTGTATCCAGAATTTTTAATTTGCACCACAAGGACTCTAAGTGGTTATGTGAGCCAGCTATAATTACTTCGACGAATTCCGCTGCAGACGAAATTAACAAAGCTGTTTGTCAAAGAATATTATCAGAATATAAAATTTTCAATTTTTTAAATTGGTACGCCAATAACCCTTCTACCAAATTTTAAGCCTCCCAATTTATGTAATGGCACTCGACTGAAGATAACATTTTGACCTGCAGCCGGCGAAAGCACAATGATCCCTCGGATACCAATGATACCTCAGATCTTCCATTTAGTTTCAAAAGAGTACAGTTTCCCGTTAAGACGTGTTTTGCGATTACCATTAATAAGTCCCAAGGGCAAACATTTAAATTTATAAACTTACGAAACGAAGTATTTTCTCACGATCAATTATATGTGGCTCTGTCACGAATTGGTTCCCCGCAAAATCAAACTGTTCTCATTTCTGGCAATGGAAATAAAACAAAAAATGTTGTATTCACTGAAGTTTTTAATAATTAAAATATATCCTTTTTGGTTATTGTTCCAAAATACATCAATTATAGTATACCTTATTTCATATCTTGAATTAATATTTACTCTATACAATCCTATTTATTTTATGTAAGAGTTTTGAATTGTTACCCTTTTGTTATCAATTTTTAATTTTTCTGTAAAAAAGAATTTAATAAACAAATTATTTATAACGATAATGAATTTAAAAGTGTTTGCAGTTAATTCAAATATGGGTAGTAAATATTTGTAAGTCTAACATAAGTTACACATTATACTCATGTATGTGTGTTTACATGTTCGAATAAAGGTATTCTTTTATTTGCATTTTAAACTACATTAAATTCTTTCCAATACCCTCATCGTTTCAGTTTTTGCGGCGTAACAAAGTACGCCGGGTATTTGCTAGTGTATAATAAACTGGAAAAGTAAAAACTAAATATGCGAAAAATCAAAGGATTCCGAGCATTGGCTTCCCATTTCATAATAAACAAACTTATTCCGAAACAACGTTTGCAAATCATGCAATTTTATTACCAAAATAATAGTTCGATTTGCGCGACTAATTGCGCTCTCTGTCCAAAATTGAGTCACACCACGTTTACTAAAGCGGATAGTGATAATTTTTATGATTCAAAAATAATTTTTTTAAAGATTTCAACCAATGAAAATTTGTGTTTCGAGTTATAACTGAATACGAATAGATTGTACATCACACAAAATTATAAAAGTGTAAACAAGAAATTTACGAGAAAAAAACAAAAAAAGTTATTAAAATTATGTAAGCACGTTCCGAAGTAACACAACCTATGTAATTGAATCAATTGACATAGACGTAACAAAAGTTAAATGTAATTTAAAGCATATTAAAAACTTTCCGTTAGAGGAAATACCATTGCATCATGTTTCACAATAAATTGAATATTGGTTACTATTTTCAACAATCTTAATTTAAAAATACGAGAACGACTTTTGCCCAGCTTGTTTTAACCGAACCACTGTGCATGGACAGACTAAACAGCCCCGTGTTGGGAACGAAATCATCAGTTCCTATGAGCATCCCTTCATGTTCTGTAATTAGTTATGTGTGAATGTGGTTGAGGACATCGTTAAGAATGTTAAAGGAAGCTCAGGATGAGTATACTATGTTTTTGTATATATACATATGTACATATATAAATTAAGGGCATTTTTGAACATCAAAGAGATTTTTCAGGTGATTAAGCTGCTGAGTGTTCATAAATCCACATAAACATACATATACAGATATACATACATGTATAAATTAAAACAATTATGCTTTCTTCCCAGCAAAGAGATAACCAATTTCTGCTATTTGCTTCTTGTTTAAGTTTTACTTCCGTTTTTGATACGCACCTTGAAGCCATCCGACAAAAGACCTACAACTTATAAGCTAATACCGAACGACTAATATATTTTAAAGAAGAGCGAACGTTTCAAAAATAACTTTTAAGGGAAGATTTAATCGGAACTATGTCCTGTGTAAAGAGCATTAAAGCCTTCCGATTTTCGCTTTTTATAGCCTATTAAGTGTAATATATAGCTAATTTTTAACCTTTAGTAAAAGATGAAACCAGTCGCAAAGACTGGTTCACTCGACAAAAACAATTTATTGACGAGTGATTTAATTACGATGGATCGAAAGCGCTTTTATTCAGGTGTGTTTTAAAATCGTATTAATGATTTTATATTCCATTAATTCTTATTTTTACTCAAAGTATCCGTTTATTTTAAACAGAAAGTGGCAGGTAAATTTCTAAATAAAACCTAAAAATTAACATCATGCTTAATATGTAGCTAATGTACTTATGTAGCATGCTAGTATATGGAAAAGAGTTTTCGGCTGACTAGTTGGACTGGCACTTCTAGTTTCGTTCCATGTAACTGAAATCACTGTTGGGATGCAGTGTATATATGAAATACATGTGGATGTTTATCAATCGATAAGTGCCTAAATATAAAGATGTACATATTTATATATAACTAGCAAATACCCGGCGTACTTTGTTACGCCGCAAAAACTGAAACGATGAGGGTATTTTCAAAGAAATTAATGTAGTTTAAAATGCAAATAAAAGAATACTTTTATTCGTACATGTAAACACACATACATGTGTATAATGTGTAACTTATGTTAGACTTACAAATATTTACTACCCATATTTGAATTAATTGCAAACACTTGAAGAGTTGGTGTAGCACTTTGACGTAAAGAAAGTTGTTTCTCTTCGGACGAAAAATATATTTGCAAAAAATTTGGTGTTGTGTTCGGCGCTGGCAATAAACTCCCAATAACATGGTAAACTTGTCCATATATGTATTTTAAACATTGGCATGAAATTACCCTCCCTAACTTCATTACCACCAAACGAAGTCATAGCGAAACAACCATTGTATTTTCTTATATTTTTTTTAAGTGACAGGACGACTGATGCTCGCCTGTAAGCAGCGCTTTGATTGTCTGCGGAGGCTCACCTATATCTATTAGTTTTACATGGCTCTTGCTACAACACATACCTGGTGCCTCTTTCACCCACTTTTTAGCCTAACAAAAATTGCAAATGCCATTCATTCGACCAATGAATAAAAGGGAATGGTCCAAATAATTACAATCCTGTCTATAGTTAAACGCTGATTTGAAAGCAATTTGCGATTTGCACTCTCGTCGACCGTCTCATTTCGTCTTAGCTGAATTTGCCGTCTATTTGATGAAGATCTAAATAATTGAGATTTTGCTTTTGGCATATCTGAAAGCTTTTATTGTAAAAACCATATATTTATTATTAACCAATAGTCATTTACAATAAATTGAACGAATCAGCCGTTCATATATCACTAAATTCTGCAATAGGTGCTCTCGTGCCCTAGTATATTTCGGTATAGGATTCTTGCAATCTGCAATCTTGCAAGAGCAAGAGAATGCCCCTAATATATTAATCAGACGAGTACATTTTTAAAGCTAGTTGCCTAGAATTTGTTTTGTAATCAAACAACCAAAAAGCACAATTTCTAAAAACAATTCAGACATATTGAACGGAAGAACTATATAAAGGTGGGCAATTACGCAACCCAGCATAGAAATTGTTCTATGTTACAATGACGCCGTAATAGTAAACACATAAATTGTTTGAAACCTCCCTCCATTATTTTGGTAATGCCCAGATAATCCTCCATGTAACTATTGAATATGCTCTTATTTTTAGGTTTAATACATATGTACCTTATACTTTAATCAATTATCAACGCACCTTTTTCGCATTGCCGAAAACATGAAAAAAATTATACAGAAAGTTTTTCTAAAAATCAAAGGCGGAGATATCTAGAAACATAATCTTTAAAAATCTTATTTAATTCAATGAAAATTTTGATTTCGTTTCAACAGCAATTCAAATGGACTACGATGTCGCCAAATGTCCAGATATCGATTAAGTACAATGGATGAGAATGAGATGGTGTAACATCCACGCCAAATTTATTACCTGAAAATGAATTCTGTGATTTAATGCGTGATCTTGAATGATATTGTTTCAACGACAGTTGTAGAAATTTTCGAAGCTTATTATGGGAAAGTTGAAAGGTGAAATATTTCAAACGACAATTAAGAAAAGATACAGAATTTAAGAAAAATAAGGTTGTTTTGGAAAATGAATCTTGAAAAAGTTTTGGGTTGAAAGTCGAAAGTTTATTAGGTAACCGCAATGTGCTAAAATAAGGAAGAAAAAATATGTTGACAAACTTGCAGACTTTGGGATCAAATTTGGGTATCAAGTTAGACTCTCTCAGTGTCCTAAATAATTACTGTCCTATTGGAACTCACGCGGTGAGACGAAAGATTTCGAAGGATGCAACTTGTCAAGGTTGTCATCTTGTTTGCTATACTTTTTACGAGCCTTGTCCGAAGTAGATATTGGCCGGCTCAATAAATTTGTAGCTGGGTCTAGGCGCTTTGATCCGTACATTGGAGTTGTGGACATCATAACAGACAAGTGTCTCTAACGGTGTAATTGAATTTTTCGTGGTCTCACGCATATCAGCCTATTTAACCTACACCCGCTCGGCGATCATCGGTAGAACCTTCCATTTGTCATTAAAGTTCCCACAATTCTTTAATGATACTTTCTATTTTGAATTTATATTATCAAACATTATGAAATGAAAATTTAATAACAAAATTTATCAAAAATATCAAAGTTAAAAGTAGTAGTAAAATACCTTCAGTTGACTAAACTCTATATTAAACAACTAAGAAAGGGCTATGTTCGGGTGCAACCGAACATTTACAAGTATACTCTGGCTACTTACAAAAACTAAAGCCAAGGAAATACCTTAAGATGTAAAACGTCACCCAGAGGATCGGAATATAAGAAATTTTATATGTATGTACATACATATGTATATATATATATATATATATATAATACTTATTATATAGGGTGGGCCATATAAAATATTAAATTTCGAAGAAAGGGCGTAAAAGATTGAGTGTAGCGTTTGCTGTATGGCACGTAGCGCCGTCCTGCTGGAGCCAAATGTTGTCCAAGTCTTCCTCTTCAATTTGCTTGAAGAAAAATTCGGTTAACATTGCGCTATATCGCTCACCATTAATGGTTACGGCTAATTCTTCATTTTCGAAGAAAAATGGTCCGATGATTCCACCAGACCAAAATCCGCACCATACAGTGATTTGTGCTGGGTGCATTGGCTTCTCGACGATTACGTGCGGGTTTTCTGTGCCCCAAATGCGACAATTCTGCTTGTTAACGTAACCATCGAGGTGGAAATGAGCCTCGAACGAAAAGATGAGTTTTCGGTAAAATTGACCATCCTTGGTCAAACGATCTTCTGCCTAATCTGAGAACTGTAGAATAGTGAATAGCGACCCATTTCGTAAATTTTAGACTTTTTACTGAATATCTGTCACTTTCCGAATGGTATTTGACGTTTCCATGGCCCACCCGTTATATACCCTGACCAACAAATTCGGCATAAGATTTGTTAGAAAAAAGTACCTCTCCGGCTTTCATAAAGCCTTCTCATACTAGCTTGAAAGTAAAATTTAACGTCTCTGGTGTAATTAGTTATGGATTTATTGCGCTTTTATTAATATTGAACAGTACCGTTATATGGGGAGTGAGCGGGGTTATCCTCCGATTTCATCCACTTTCACAATACTGATTTGAACTTAGGTTGTTATAGCTTCAGTGGGTTAGGACAGGGATGAGCATATTAGCCCTCAGTGTCATTTTGCCCGTGCGGGCACGAGTGCACATTTTGAGGGCTAGGTGAGGGGATCATCGCGGGCAAACATGAAGAGGGAAGTGAGAGCAACGAATTTTATCACTCCATATTTAAAAATGAGAGCAACGTATTTTCCCACATCATGTTTACAAATGAGAGCGCACGCATATATGGGAAGTTGCACTGTGGGTAATAACTGTAAAATTTCCTAACAATTTTAAGTTTCTTTGTAACTACTATAAATTTATAAAATGTAAGACAAATAACAAAAAGTATAATAAATATTTTATTTTAGTAACAATTTTTTAATATGTCATTATAACAGCATTTAATTTGGTTTATTTGCCATAATAAATTCTATGTTTTGTTTAATCTCATTAGCTGTAGCTACGCGCATTATTGTACCAAAGTTTAAATGAGATAACCTTTTTCTTATTTTATGTTTGTTTAATTTCATTATTGAAAAAAATTGTTCACAAGTGAAGGTGCTTCAAAACATACATAGATATTATATAATTTACACTGATTTCCCTCGCTGATGACATTTCGGCACATTTAAATTATAATAATTTCAGTTTTTGAACCACTCTCTTCAAACGCATATACATAAATGAATCTTATGCAAAATGAAACGATTCAGCTGACTACTTCTCATAACGCAGGGTTGCCAGGCTTGATATACTGTAGTCAAATTAAAAATCGTCTTCAATATATTTGAAATTTTCGTAAACTCAAAATCAGAATCGAATGCTATTATTTATAAATATATGTATAAACTAGTTTTACTAGTTTGATTTCAGTCTTGGTGTTTTGTATTATGAAAAATTATAATTGAAAAGTTAAATGTGTGCAAAACTACATATCCGTATTGAGTAATGGCAACGTTGTTGAATGAACACGAGAACAAAACGCTTGCCGCTCGTAGCGGAGGGAGAAGCGAAATACGATGTTTCTGCCATTAGTGTTTGTATTCTCCACTCTCAATCAATAATGCCATACCGCGCAAATATATTTTTATTTGAAGGTATCTTATATTTTTGAAAATATGTGTTCCCTTTCTATAGCGCGTATTATTATTTTAATACATTTCCAGAGGCAACTTAGATTTTTTAAATTTAACAGATCAATTATAGAGAAAACCTAAGTTCTTTGAATATTTTGATAAAACAATCAAACTGAAAATATCACAAATATTAATATATGTATATTAAATATATATATATATATATATAAGCATTTTCATTAAATTATATATATACATGCATATATATTATGGTCACAAGTATCTTTTTTATATATGCATATACATATATAAAACTGCCTTGCATATGTACGTACAAAAGCCCACAAACAAAAGTTTTCTCAATTGTAGCTAAAATGAATTTTTACAACTGGTATCTCATGTATAGTGGTGTGAGCAAAATAGGAACAACTATAGGTGTTGTGAAGTTTTAAAATGTGCTGTATTCTTATTAAATAAAATTGTTTTTAGATACAAGTATAACTTATATATTTTTTCCTAACAGTGATTAGAATTTCCCACCATGCAAAGGTAAATAAAAACAAATTTTAATGCGAAACTCTAAACCCTGCAAATTATGTTTACCTCTCTTTGTTCACACAACTGTACAATTCCGATATGAAGTAAACTTCCGCTCTTTAATTTCTGTACAATGTCAGTATTGCCGCAACCACTCTGCCAGGAATAAAGGGATGTTTAACTTAATCCAGTGTGAGAGCGCCTCAAAATAAGCGTTTTTTATAACATTTTCCATTGTAGCAAGATCAGAAAAAAAGCTATTTTTTGAGCATTTACATAAAAAAATGAAAAAAAACAGAACAATAACAATTCATATATAATAGTATAAAAAAATAACAAAAACAATATCACAGTATATTAATATAATACTTAAAACTATAAAAATAAACATACATATGTGTATACAAATGCCAATATTTAAACCCCAAATTCTA
>CM050322.1:20470596-20495596 GCA_027475135.1 Bactrocera correcta
TGCATAACCTTAGCAGTACTGCTTTGTTTAGGAATGTTGCAAATTTTGCTTATTTCCTCAGTTACCTTAAGTGGAATTTTAAACATTGAATGAGCAGTTCTTCCTCCATCGAGAAGAGTTGCTGCTATGCCTGAGGATGCAACAGCTAACGCGATTTTCCCTAAAGATCGAACTTTTGCCAATAGTAAATTAATAAGAAATTTTTTCCCCAGTACCCCCAGGGGCATCAAGAAAGAATATTTTACCCTCACAATTAGAAGCAGAACTCAAAACTAAATTATATATACTTTTTTGTTCTGAATTAAGCTTATCTTCATTACGTCTAACAATTTCAAGTAGTTGATGTTGATCATATGATTTTTCTTTCTCGTATAGTCTATTATTGACAGTGTTAACGTCAGTTATCAGTGGAAGGGAAAAATCGGTAACTGTTTTACCACAAAGAGAAATTAAAATTTTGTTAAGGTCACACAAAGCCTCATCAAAAATTAATTGATTGTAACCTAAATTTTGATTACCAGCTTCTCGTTTTTTTCTTTGCAATATGTCTTCTGACATACTTTCTTTAAATTTATTCCAAAGTTCAACAGAATCCGAAACTTGACAAAAAGACAAAATTATACCAAATAAATATCGCATCGAAACAGACGAAGCACTAATTTCTGCTTCCAGTAGCGTTTGTTCCCAAAGTGAATCATCTTCCAACAAACCCAAAGCTTTGCAGGCTGCTTGATAGGAACTAAAAGCCCTACCTTGAACAGTTTTTAAAAATTGGAAAGAAGTTGGGCCTTCGACTTTATGTAAAAGCATCCTTAGGTAAAAGCATTCACTATTATTGGGATGAACAACATAAACTCTTCCCAAAGCGTCTCCTTTTTTTAAGTTTTCGTAACCCTCAACAGGAGAGCCTATTTTCCTACGTTGGAACTTTTTTGTAGATCCATTCCACGTGTAATAAGCAGGAACTTTGTCGTAGGTTATAGTTTTGGCGAAATCATCATTTGCACATAACTTAAAAAAAGCCGTTAAAGTCGTATCTGTTGGATTTTTAACAATATCACGCACGTTATTTTCGTTGAAATATATCCTTTGGCCGTTTTCTAAATGAACTGATAGATGAGTAATAGTAGGATAGCGATCATGGATATCAAAAGAAAAAATTCTCCACAGAGCTTCCGACGTGCATATGTATCTTCCAGACTGAAATTCTTGAATTTCATCTTTCGAATTTATTGTAAAGGTTGCTTGGTCGCTACCCTTATTTATGTATTTACATACGTATTTAATAGATTTTATAGAACTGCAGAGCTCGACATTGATATGGGCATTAAAAGCTTTTAATAACACAGGGTTATATGGTACCACCCAGCTATTATCAACAGTGTAGTTGCGCAACGATGCTGTTTGACCTCCTTCTGCTGGGGATAAACGGCGATATTTTGGATATCCATCATCCCCACAGGATGTGGTATCTTGAAAAGCTTTTGGATATTTTTTTATACAACGGTTCTCTTTCATACATGGAGCGTTAGGGTTTAAAGCACCGCATGGTCCATGTATCATGTGCTTCACTACCAAATCGTGCAAAATTGGGTCGCATTGCTTATTCGGTAATTCGGCGGAAATAACACTATCAACTTGATTTGCTGTTATCTTATTTTTTAACCAAAGCAATAGATGCACATGTGGAAGTCCACGCTTTTGCCATTCCACAGTATACATATGACACTGAGGCGGGCCAAATATATGAGCTTTGTTAATTAATTTTAACAGCTTTTTAATTTTTAAGTTAAAAACTCTATTGATAATATCATAGCGCTGTTGAACAACAGTGTTTGAATCTAAATTGGTTTTAATTTCTTCCCAGTTAGGGTTGCATGTAATTGTTATGAACAAATCAGGCTTCCCATAATTCCTGACATAAGTCATAGCATCTTGCGTTTTTTCATGAAGATATCTAGGGCCGCCTGTGAACGTTGCAGGGAGAATAACTAATTGACCAATTTGATTTGGTTCTTCATTTGATTTTAAAGCATCCTTCAAATGAATATAGTTCTCTGCACGTAACTGTTTTTGGTTATTTCGTAAATACGCCAGACGCTCTGTCTCAATTTTAGCGTATTGATCAACTATGTACTGATTCATTAACATTCCATACTTATGAATCGGGTTGAACAAATTTTCCCTTACCATTAAACGATAGCAATAAAAGCTCATACAGGAAACTGTTTTTGAGATAGGCTCTTTCGAAATAGGATCAATTTGTGGAATATTTGTGTAGTAACCGTTTTCACCGCGACAAAATATTAGTGGGTATTGGAGACTATCATAACTACGATGAAGTTCAGAAATTCGAACTAAATTGTTGCACCGACGTTTTAAAATTATGTCCCTTTTATTAAATTCTTGACCAGTTATCATGACCGCAACTTCACTGGTACATGGTGCATTGTATCGACCAGGATGACTTCCGACAGGCACTTTATTTGCATGAATAATTACTTGGAAATCTGGAGTATTTGGTGGAACACTTTCTAATGCAGTTTTAAATGACGAAATATACGCGTTATGTTCATGCAACATGTCTTGCAAAACCCTTACAACTCCTTTGTCAACTACTTGCGCTGCTCTACTACATCTTACGGACGCTTGTGCTTCAGAGTCTGAAATAAAATAAATCTGAAGGAATTGATGCCCTTGGTCTAATTCCGGAAACAAACTACCTGCTAAGTGGTAAACTTGCCCTTGTATCTTAAACGTAGGCATGTAACCACGCTCGACAATTTGATTACTCCGAAATGAAGTAAATTGGAATGCATTGTTGTAGCTCCGTATATTTTGCAAAAAATGAGTCGATTTTGGATGATTACCTGTTAATAAGGACTTTAGTGGTTCGGGTGGAGGAGGGATTTCTTCTAAATAGACTTTTCCACCAAGGCAGCACATGCCAACTGATTCACCTGGATATCTTTTGGCAGAACAAAAACTACAAACAATTGACATATTTCCAATTGAAATATATTGGTCATTTGCATAATCAATCGCAGCATCGTAGCGCATACCCGAAAGCTTTTTTTCACGCCACAAATGTTGGCTGGCTTCAAGCCGGCGCGCATGGTTTCTAACCCTATTTTGCATCAGGCGCGCCTCCCGCTGACTTTCTGTTTCAATAGTACGCGCATTGCGCTGTCTCTTCGCACGTACAGATAGTACGTCGTTATCAGTACGACGTCGGGGCATGCTTTTAATTAAATTTTTAGATTTAGTAGTCAAAATTCTCGCAATTTTGAGAAAACACGAAAAACGTTCAGTTCTATTCGCTTGCTAATTCGAGAATGATTAATAATTTCCAGCAGCTGACCACATGTTACAAATATGCCACTCATGTTGCCTCGCAGAGGAACGGAGTGAGAATTTATTCTTTTATGAAGTATCGAACATGCTTGCAAACTGTCGTTCAGCATACAAATACATACATATGGTGTTTTCCGCGACAATGCCCATATCCAGCATTCCATTCCATGTCTTGCCGCGCATGCACATATATACACACAATTATATGGAAATCTCTACGTTGGTATATACAAATGTTTCAATACCACTAATACGTATGGGGCTTTGCGCGAACATGTTGTAATCAAACAAATTTCATTTCTAGCGAGCAGGTTGCGCAAAATTGTTCGCCTTGCCGCGGATGCTTAGAACATTAATTGATACATACATATATACACATGTTTCAATTCAACTCTTTTTTTCATTTATGCTTTGCGCTTCTCCTGCATGCGCAACAGGCGACAATAATAACGAAGCTCGCATAAAACAGAATAAAAAATGTTAAAAGGGGTTTATATTTTAATTTTTTTTCGTATTAATATTAATATGAACAATACAATAACTGATGCAATTTGCTTAAGAAATGTTCAACTCATTTCATCGTTTTTTTCTTTTCTAAATTGATGCAGTAGTTTTAAAGATATTGGAGTGTGAAGATAAAATTAGTATATTTTTGAGGTTTTTTTGCTTATTGTCGCGCCTTTATAATGCAAAATATTTTTTAAGGTATCCTACGTTGGAGAGGAGGGCTCAAGGTATGTTTTGCAAAAAACCGGAATAAAATCGGTTAAGATTTAGCTGAGCTATGAGGTAACATACACATTTTAAGGCTTTATTTTATAAGATGTAGAGATCGAACATGCTTGCAAACTGTCGTTCAGCATACAAATACATACATATGGTGTTTTCCGCGACAATGCCCATATCCAGCATTCCATTCCATGTCTTGCCGCGCATGCACATATATACACACAATTATATGGAAATCTCTACGTTGGTATATACAAATGTTTCAATACCACTAATACGTATGGGGCTTTGCGCGAACATGTTGTAATCAAACAAATTTCATTTCTAGCGAGCAGGTTGCGCAAAATTGTTCGCCTTGCCGCGGATGCTTAGAACATTAATTGATACATACATATATACACATGTTTCAATTCAACTCTTTTTTTCATTTATGCTTTGCGCTTCTCCTGCATGCGCAACAGGCGACAATAATAACGAAGCTCGCATAAAACAGAATAAAAAATGTTAAAAGGGGTTTATATTTTAATTTTTTTTCGTATTAATATTAATATGAACAATACAATAACTGATGCAATTTGCTTAAGAAATGTTCAACTCATTTCATCGTTTTTTTCTTTTCTAAATTGATGCAGTAGTTTTAAAGATATTGGAGTGTGAAGATAAAATTAGTATATTTTTGAGGTTTTTTTGCTTATTGTCGCGCCTTTATAATGCAAAATATTTTTTAAGGTATCCTACGTTGGAGAGGAGGGCTCAAGGTATGTTTTGCAAAAAACCGGAATAAAATCGGTTAAGATTTAGCTGAGCTATGAGGTAACATACACATTTTAAGGCTTTATTTTATAAGATGTAGAGATCGAACATGCTTGCAAACTGTCGTTCAGCATACAAATACATACATATGGTGTTTTCCGCGACAATGCCCATATCCAGCATTCCATTCCATGTCTTGCCGCGCATGCACATATATACACACAATTATATGGAAATCTCTACGTTGGTATATACAAATGTTTCAATACCACTAATACGTATGGGGCTTTGCGCGAACATGTTGTAATCAAACAAATTTCATTTCTAGCGAGCAGGTTGCGCAAAATTGTTCGCCTTGCCGCGGATGCTTAGAACATTAATTGATACATACATATATACACATGTTTCAATTCAACTCTTTTTTTCATTTATGCTTTGCGCTTCTCCTGCATGCGCAACAGGCGACAATAATAACGAAGCTCGCATAAAACAGAATAAAAAATGTTAAAAGGGGTTTATATTTTAATTTTTTTTCGTATTAATATTAATATGAACAATACAATAACTGATGCAATTTGCTTAAGAAATGTTCAACTCATTTCATCGTTTTTTTCTTTTCTAAATTGATGCAGTAGTTTTAAAGATATTGGAGTGTGAAGATAAAATTAGTATATTTTTGAGGTTTTTTTGCTTATTGTCGTGCCTTTATAATGCAAAATATTTTTTAAGGTATCCTACGTTGGAGAGGAGGGCTCAAGGTATGTTTTGCAAAAAACCGGAATAAAATCGGTTAAGATTTAGCTGAGCTATGAGGTAACATACACATTTTAAGGCTTTATTTTATAAGATGTAGAGATACACTAATTTGGCGTTTAGCGCAAGTGCCTTGAGTGTTGTCTCGTACGGACGCAAAAGGCGAAGTGTGGGCGGCTGGAGTTGTCCGTCCCTTTTGTGTAAGTTGTTCCGTTCTGGTTGGTAGTGTGGTGTCATATTTGAGTGTATTGGTGTGATGTGTAGTGATTTGGAAGGTGAGTGGTGAGTGTGGTGTGCTGTTATGATGATGTTGTCTGCCAATGTGGGGTGTTGAAATATGAGTCATTTAGACATCCCGGCTTCCCTAGGCAAATTATTAGCCTAGTAGTCTCTGCAATTGTTGCAATGTGGCCACCACGTTACTGAGCCCAGTGGGTTGGCGAGACCGCGGCCTAGGTTGACGCCGCCACATAGAGGTATTATGTTATTGGCGCCGAGTACGTGTTCGGGATTCTGGTGGTGGCTCAGCTCTTCGTGGTCGTGCAGCACGGTTCGCCTACGGTCGTCGGGTCGTAGCACGACTGAAGGAGGCAAGTAATTGTCTGCCGCCTCGATGAAGGAGTGTGTGATGCGATACACTCCGATGTGCAGAGGGTAGTTGCCAGACAATTAAGGCAGTGGCCATGTGCCTGGACAATCTGCTAGCGGAGCGGAGCCAGCATCCTCTTAAATATGCCACAGTGCAGCAACCTGTGGGGGCGGCGGCAAAGCGGGCATCGGAGGCGCTGCGGGTCTGCTGGCACCGGCGTCGGATTAGCGCGTGTTGCACTTCGGGCAACGGTTAGTTGCGTTGTGGCCGTGGAATTTCGAGGGGCTGGTGTAGGCCCCGTTCGTGACACGTGAATGGTCGATCGAATAGCTGGCGTTGGTGCTGGCGGCATATCGACATTCATTTGATCTGTCAAAAAATATTATTTAAGTTATATATTTGTGGTAGATACGGATATGATAGTTGGTGCTACATTAGGTGGCACTGGTGGGTAGTCATGTGGATCACCCATCTATTATTACTTTTGCGGTTTTCTTTAAGATATTATTCGTGTTTCGTTTTGCGGGTTATATCGATTTATCATTTATTGTTTACGGTTTACGTGTCGGTTTTATCGGCTGTGGGCAAAAATCATAGTTTAACGAGCGGCCGAGTTAGTGTTCCATTTTGCGTACGGAGATCAACTACGTGAATATGACCGTCGGAGCCGTGGTAAATCTTCTCTATGCGGTCAAGCCTCCATTCAGTGGGGGGGACACAATCGCCATGAATTAAGACACAATCTCCAAGTTTAGGCGCGTTTTCTGGTGTTTTTTGGTGCGTCAATGTATCGCATTGAGGACAAGTTGCTCCCTTTACCTTAAGTTTGAGTCGCTCTGAGTGCTCGGGGGAACGATGAAAATCATTCAAGGATGTCAGCATCATCCATTGTAGTGCGATATGTGGCGATTTTTCGACTTTCTGGGGCAGTTATGTTGCGCATTGGCAATTGTGGCCAAGAATCGGTAGATTCTGTTAACCATCGAGGGCCATTCCACAAGAGGGTGGTGGTGGCGAGGTTTGCACCCTCTTGTCCCAAGATCGGCAGGATTGTCACTGGCTACGTGTCGCCAAGTGGCTAATCTTACTAGATCTAGTATTTAAGACATTTGATTCGAAATATATGTTTTCCACACGTGTGTTATGGTTTTTCTAACCAGGCTAGAACTATTTCGGAATCGGACCATAGGTATAATTTATATTTAGCCATGTTTAAGTGGGTCTGCACCATGGAAACTAGCTTTGCTAGTGGCAGACAGCCACAGAGCTCAAGTCGTGGTAGACTTATCGTTTTTAGAATTGCGACTTTTGCTTTTGTCGCCAGTAGGTGGCTTGTGGTTGCAATATCGCTTTGTGGGCGCACATAAATAGTGGCACAATATGCCTTTTCAGAGGCGTCGCAGTATTCGGGGGAATAGTTTACCCACCGTGGAATTTGTATCTGCGAATTGTCTTTTAGGTCATTAGCAAACTGGGACCACTTTTCTAAGCGAATAGGCTTTACTTGTTCGTCCCAGTCGGTTCCGTCTAGCCATAATTCTTGAATCAAGATTTTCGCTTGTATCATAATTGGCGAAAGCCATCCTGCGGGGTCGAAAAGTTTCGCCACGGATGATAAAATTTGTCTCTTTGTTATGGCGGATAATGCGGATATTGACTCTGTAGTATATGAAAACTGGTCAGATATCGCATTCCAGTATGCCCAGTATTTTTGTTGTACTTTCCTTTTCAAATATAAGGAAATTAGTATCTAACAAATGGTCTTTAGGAATATTTTTTTAAATATTTGGGTGATTGGGTGTAATCTTTTTTAAAGGAACCCTGCGGTATTGAGGGCATTTATTACATGCGATAAGGTATCGTATGCTAGTGGAAGACTGTGGCTTCCAGACAGGATATCGTCTACATACGTCTGTGTGTTTAACACTTGTGTTGCCAGAGGAAATTCTGACTTTGTGTTTTCTGCCAGTTCGTGGAGTGTACGAATGGCTAAGTAAGGAGCACAATTTACGCCAAAGGTTACTGTTTTAATTTAAACTCGCGAAGTGGACTATTGGTAGGTTTTCGGAAAATGATTCGTTGAAAATCTTGATGATCTTTATGTACGACTATTTGTCGATACATTTTCTTTTTTCGCATTAGATCTGGTTGGAGTGTAGCTCCCGTAAATATAATGTCCTTTAGGGAATTCCCCGAGCTAGTGGTTTTTGAGGCATTGAAGACAACTCGAACTTTTGTTTTTTTTTTTTCTCAGGCTTTACCACTGCATGATGTGGCAAGTAGAAAGGGTAATATTTGCCTCTTATGATTTTTCACATGGGCTTACTTCCTCCATGTGATCTATATGAAGGTATTCTTCTAAGACATCATCATAATCTTGTTTCAGCTCACCTTTACTAAGTAGGTTTTTTTCCATGTTTAGAAACTACTGCATTGCAGTGGTGCGAGAGTGACCTAAGGCGAGTGTATCTGGAAATTGTTGTTTTAGTGGTAGTCGTACGACATATCGACCATTATCTGATCGAGTAGTTGTGGCTTTTTAAAAGTCTTCACAATACTGATCTTATGGTGTTGTAATTGAAATAGAGGGGAGTTCTTCTAACTCGCAAAATTTCCTTAATTGTGAATTAGGGTATTCGTTGGATATTTCTTCAACTTCAGTTGTAATGGTAGAAACTGTTTCAGTAACTAGTCCACTTAGTATCCAACCGAAGATAGTGTTTTGAGCCTGAAGGGCGTATGAGATTTTTTCAACACCTTCTAGTATAATTTGCGGTATATGGCCGCTGCCTATTAGAATGTATATTTGAGCTGGCGTGTTTCAGGTGTGAAATCTTATCCCAATGCTTGCAATTTATTTTATAGCTTGGAAGCATATTGGTAAGTTGCGATAAGACTATGGCTTCTGATTGAACGTGCTTATCCACTTGAGGGGAAATTAGGGTAATGGGGCAGATTTTGTTTGAGTTTTGTACTACTCGTCCGCCCATTCCCGTAATTTCATAGTTGGCATGTTTTGTTGGCAGTTTTAGCTTATTTTGTGCCCTAGTCGATATAAAGAATCGTTGTGATCCTTGGTCTACTAAGGCTCTAAGTTTAAACAGTTCTCCTCTGTGTTCGACCAACTGCTGTTGATTGTAATACCATACTTTGATTCTCGCTGTGTAGCGTTTGAGTTTTTAATGCCTTTGAGCAGCATGGTGTCGCTTGGCAAATTTCGAGATTTTGTGTTTCGTGGCTTTTCGTGAAAATGCTTCTTTGGGGTGTATTTGGGAGATATGTTGTAATGTAACATGGAATGATGTTTTTTATGACAATATACGCAGTTGAGTTTGCATTCGCAATTAGTAAGATTGTGCGCGTGGGACAAGCAGTTTGTACAGAGTCTTTTTGACCTGACAAATTTCCTTTCGTTTATATTTAATTTTTTAAACTTCTCGCAGGGTTTAAGTTTATGCTGCACATAGTTCGCTTGACGTGTATTTTTCTGTTCAAATGTGAACGTTTGTGCTTTGAAAAGCTTCTATTTAAATTGTTGTTGCTTCTATTTAAATTGTTTTTGTTGTTGACTTGGGGTCTATTGAAGCTTCTGTTTCGTCGTGTTGAACGTTTTTAGTTCTGACTGTTTTTCTTTATTTACCCTTTCCGCAATTTCATATTGGGTAGTTAAGAAATCTTTCATTTGCTGCCACGTTGGGCAGTCTCTTCTTGATGAGAGCGATTACTCCCATAAAAGTAATAATTTTTCTCGTAATGCTGCGGTACATATGTTTACCAGAATAAGGTCCCAGTTGTCTGTGGGAATATTTTGTGTCGATAGAACCGACAAAAAATTTGAAACAGTGGATTCTAATTTTATGAATTCTTCACTTGTTTCTTTTTTAATTTTCGGCAAGTTCATGAGTATCGTTACTTGCTTGTCGACCAATATTCTTTTGTTTTCAAATCTTGCTTTCAGAGCTTCCCAAGCCAGATTGAAATTGTCATCATTTAATGCGAACTGTTTTACTATTACGCCTGCTTGACCTTTTGTTTTGTATCGGAGATGATAACATTTTTGTGCTTGCGATAATTTTGGATGGTTTTTGTAAACGGCAGTGCGGAAGGACGGCCATTGTTCATAACCTCCTTGAAATATTTTGCCACATGCGGGCACCTCGAGTTGGATGCCCGAACTTGCCTTCTGACTGTCTTCTTGTGGCAGCTCTACTCTACTGTGAATAGTAGAAGGAATTGCTTTATTGAGCTTTACACCCCTATTCTGTGCTTTTGACAAATTAATAAAATATTGACAATTAACTCAAATATTTATCAAGCGAGATACATTTTGGTATTCTGTGGCAATCTTGTTAAAAGTAAAAGCTTCAATTCATAAAGCTTTCCCCACACGTATGATGCACAAAATAATGTAAATAGAAAACAGCTGATTTCTATTCAAATTATTCGTTAAAATGGACTGTTCTGCAACGTAAGTTTTCAAATTTTAATTATTAACAAAATTTATAATTTATCTTTTATTTGGTAGTAAACCCAAACACGATAGAGCTACGCACGAGCAACTGGAGGCATATGTTTCGTTTTGCCAAGCACACCCAGAAATGGGTACGGGGAAAAATTGCCCAAAAACGCCTCAACAGATGAAGGAGTTGTGGCAGCAGCTGGCAGATGAGCTTAATTCGTGCAGAGGACCAACACGAAGTGCTGCAAAATGGAAAGAGGTAACATTTTATTTTATGTTTCGTTTATTTATTATATTGTGTTAATTTGTAGACGTTAGGCGTTTGGAAAAGCCAACTGCGCACTCGTGCAAGGCGGTTGAAAATGAACCAAAGGCTCACAGGTGGAGGTCCAAGTTCCAAACCGATGACGAACTTTGAAGAAATGGCTTTGTCTACATTCGGTTTGGCTGCTGTAGATGGGGTACAAAATGTACAAAGCCTAGGTTTAACGCCAATTGAGCAAACTGATGAATGCGCAATTTCTTCACCCATGGGTAGTCCTCTACAGATATGCAGTCAGGTAGATGCAACCCCAAATCCCGAACACCATCCAGCAAGTCCATCGACACCACCTACGCATCTTAGCTTGGAAAACCAGGTAAGTTTTCATTATGATATAATTACAAAATATATACTTTTTTTGCAATTTCTTATTACGTTTTTTTCTTTTAAGGATGCTTCAACTCCGGTGCTATCACGAAAGGCACGAAATAAGCTTATCAGCACTTTGATAGCTGATATATCAAAAAGGAATGCTGCTGAGGAAGAGAGGCGACGGGAGCATCGTGAAATGATGCAGGCCATTCAAGGCCTAACTAGTTCTATAACAGAACTAATAAAATCGTTTTCTAATAATGTAAAATAATGTCTAAAATTTAACTAAAATTGAAATAACGTATGTTTAATATTTTTATTTAAATAATATTTATTGATTTTAATAAGTTTGGTTTTTTGTTTTATAATAGAATAAAAAAAATGGAGTGCAAATTTCAATTTGTTTTCTTTTAACAAAAAAGATAAATAAATAAATAATGGAAGTAAGTACATAGTATATTTCGAAAGTCGAATTGTGAGAACATTTATATATACATACATAAGTATATGTAGGCACCTTGTCGTGGTGCAGAGGCTTAGTCGCAAGGCATTCTCGGCGCCCCCCAACCGGCGTGGAAGGTGCTGATATGGGGCCTTCCAGGCGGGTTGTCGGGCGCCGCATGCGGGCGGCAACCAAGGACTACCACCTCCTAATCCAGGGTGTCATGCGACCCGTGCCCATTGGATGATTTGCAGCCAGGAGGAAAATTCGGCTGTATTCTAACGGAGCCTCCCCAACACCGGGCCAAATTGGGGTGTAACTGTGGCCTTACCGCGTCAAGGGGCTCTGGCGTGGCGGACTCTCTAGTTCCCCTTTCAATTAGAAGACCCGACAGCTCACCTCGTTGAGCCAAGGGTCGTACGAACAAGATGAATACAACAACAAAACCAAAAACTACGATAACAACAAGCACGGATGATGTGACCAAGCAACGAATAAGGACAACGGATATGGAATACGACAGGGAGAAGGAAAGAGCAGGAGGAGCAGCGGTAGGCCGGGAAGGTCAGGGAGCTAGGCGAAAGCCCAGCGACCTTGATGCTCTCTCGCCAGAGATGCGGGCGCTGTTCGAGGAGCATGCCAGGGAGGACGAGGACGGCATGCCCTCTAGCAGCGGCGCCCGCCGCTCAACAGACGTCCAGACCGCGGACGCAGCTAGAAGCACCACCAGGACCCACCCAAACAGGCCAAACCACTCGGACTCGGGTGAGTCGCACTGGGCAGAGGCTGGCGGTGCACGCAAGAGGAGAAGGAGGCGCAGGAGAGGAGGGCAGAGAACTCTCCCAACGGTGGACAGACCCGACGACCCCCGGAAGAAGGCCATGAGTGGTGCCTGCCTCAAATGGTATATGCGGTACCTCCGGGATGGGATGACCCCTGAGGCGGCGGAATCCCTGGCCAAGCAACGGTACTCAGATACCACGGTACCCCCAACAAGGGAACGCGGCAAGGCGGTGTTGGAAAGTGCGCAAGGCAGCCGGTCCATAGACCGTGGCCATAGTAGTGCACCACCGACTGATACGCGCGGTGACGGGAAAGCGGTCACCTTCGCAGAGACCGTTAAGAGGAAGAGCGGTCAACTGACACCACAGACGCCCCCCAGCTCGAAAAGGCCGAAGGACAACAGCAGGAGAGCAGAAGGACAACCATCAGCAACGGCTCCCTACCGGGCGGAGGAGGGGCGGCGCAGGTATGTGGATGCTGTCAAAAGCATCCGCATGGCTGTACTGCCTCGGGACTACCCGGCAGTATCTCTGGAGTCGGAGCAGCTTACGGAGCTTCAGAATCTCCTCCTAGAAGAGGTCGCCGGCGGTGCTGACTATGCGGCGTCCTTCCTTGGAGTTGAGTTCAGGGGCGGCATGCTTCAGGTGGACTGCAATGACCAGGAATCCGCCGACTGGCTGCGGGAATTTACCCCAAAGCTAAGTGGCTGGACTGGTCCAGTCCTCTGTGCGAAAAGGGCGGAGGACCTGCCAGTTATGCATAGGATGACGGTGTTCCTCCCCCGCAGCGACGACAAGCCGTACCAGTTTGCCCTAAATCTGATAAAGAACCAAAATCGGGGCCTTAGCATCGCTGCCTGGCGAGTTGTCAGTAGCCAGCTAGAAGATAAGGGTGAGCTAAGAGGATGGAGACTGTACCTGTACATAGACGACGAGTCGTACAGGTACATACGTGCAGCAAGCTTCCGCCTGTTTTACAGGTTTAGTATGGTGGTCATGAGGCCGCACAAACCAGTGACCACAGGAAGCAAGGAGGACGGGAAGACTGCCACCCAGCCGAGTGGCAGCGCGCCAACACGGACTGGCGCGAGGTCAAGCAAGGCGGTGGAGAGGATGCAGGTGGAAGTCGTGGCACAACCGGGCGTGAGCAGGGCTGAGCAGACCACGGAGGTTGCTACCGCTGATGCCATGGTTGCCCATGAAACCGAGCTACCCTCCACCCAGGAACTCCTCGAGGGATTAGAGGACCATGATCCGGTGGACAGTAGTGCGATCGACGGAGGGGATGTGGACATGCCCCCCCGCGAGCCACTAATTTAATGGCCGTCGATATGGAAGTTGCCCAAGTGAACCTGCATCACGCGGCGGGGGCCTCAGCGGTGATCACAAGCAGGTTCACAGCGGATAAGTTGGGCGTTCTGTTGATCCAAGAACCATGGGTCTACAAAGGAGAGGTCAAAGGCCTCAAGACGGAACACAACAAGGTAATCTGGGACATCTCCAGCGAGAGACCTAGATCGTGCATAGTGGTCAGGAATAATGTCAATTTCTTCTGTATTCCAGAGTTCCTGACGCAGGATTTGGTGGCAGTACAGGCCAGTGACTGGGAGGGTAAAAGCTTTGTCCTGGCATCGGCCTACTTCCCAGGGGAGACAGCAGTAGCACCCCCTGAGGGAGTGATCAGGCTCGTGGAGTACTGCAGGAGACACAGGCTCCCCCTCATCATCGGATGCGATGCTAATGCTCACCACTTGTAATGGGGGAGCACGGACTGCAACGCAAGGGGTGAGTCTTTATTAGAGTATATATTAGGTAGTAGATTAGTAATTGAAAATGTGGGTTGTGAACCCACTTTTATAACCATAAGCAGGAGGGAGGTGAGGGCCATCACCTTCAGCAGCGAGCACGCCAACGGATGGGTCTCAGGGTGGAGGGTTTCAACGGAACCCTCCCTGTCAGACCACCGGATAATAAGGTTCGCACTGAAGGTAGAGGTTAGGCAACTTCCTCCGAGACGCAACCCTCGCAGAACAAACTGGGGTGTTTTCAGGGATAAGTTAAAGGACGGGTTACAAAGGCAGGGTCAGATCGATGATAGCGTCACGAGCCTGGGGATAGAGAGCAGGGTGCTGGCACTTAATGTGGCAATCACTACAGCCTACAAGGATAGCTGTCCCCAAATAGTGCCCACAGGCAGATGCAACTGTCCCTGGTGGACAAGAAAGCTCGCAGACCTCAGGAAGAAGGTACGCAGCCTTTTTAACAAGGCGAAGCGTACAGGGGTCTGGGAGGAATACAGGTGCTACCTAACTCTATATAATAAGGAGATTAGGTCGGCAAAACAAAACAGTTTCAGAAGCTTCTGTGAAAAGGTCTCCTCCACACCAGAAGCGGCGCGGTTGCACAAAGCTCTGGCCAGTGGAAGGACCAGCACGGAACTGGCCATTAAAAGGAGTGACGGGACGTTTACGACTAGTGCGGAGGAAAGGGCGTCAGAACTTCTGCGGGCTCATCCAAGTGGACCAAAGTCTACCTGTGAGCGAACGGAGGCCGACACGCTTGGATTGGGAAACCGCTAAACAGCTAATTACTGCGGACTCGATCCGGTGGGCGTTGGCCTCTTTCGAAAAATTCAAGTCTCCAGGGGTGGATGGTATTTTCCCGGCGTTTTTGCAACAGGGCGAGCAGCTGTTGCTACCTCACCTTGTTCGGCTGCTAAGGGAGAGCCTCGCACTGGCGTACATCCCGGATCCATGGAGGATTGCAGAGGTGATCTTCATACCAAAAGCAGGTAGAAGGGACTACTCCTTGGCCAAATCTTACAGGCCGATCAGTCTAACCTCCTTCCTGCTGAAAACTCTGGAAAAGATCATTGACAATAATATAAGGTCGACTGCGCTGAAAACTGTACCCCTGCATGCTGCTCAGCATGCTTACAGAGCGGGAAGATCAACCAGTACGGCTCTGTACCAGTTGACCTCGGAGATCGAGAGCACACTGGAGGAAGGGGAGGTGATGATATGCGCCTTCCTTGATATCGAAGGTGCCTTTGACAACACGTCTCATAGGAGTGTAGCCAGGGCACTGGAGAGAAGGAAGGTGGCTGCACCGGTGCGCAGATGGATTGATGCCGCGCTGCGCACCAGAATAGCCGAGACCACGGTGGGCGATACAGCAGTTCGTCTGGGGGTGACAAGAGGATGCCCACAGGGAGGTGTACTATCACCACTACTGTGGAGCCTTGTCGTGGATGAACTGCTGGAATTGCTAACCGACAACGGGATCCGCTGCCAAGGGTATGCGGACGACATAGTGATATTAGCAAGAGGTAAATTTGAGGATACTCTCTGCGACCTAGTACAACGTGGTCTAAACCTGGCGAAGGGGTGGTGCAGGGGAGTTGAATTAAACATCAACCCCTCGAAGACAACCATAGTCCCATTTACGAGGCGCAGGTCCCTACCCGGCCTGAGGAACCTCACACTTGGGGGCAGAGAGATTGAAATGACAAATAAGGTTAAGTACCTTGGTCTCACTCTGGATTCTACCCTGCGATGGAAGCAGCATGTGCACCAAACGGTAGCCAAGGCAACAAGAGCACTGATGGTATGCAAACGGCTGGCGGGTAGATCCTGGGGCTGTAAGCCAAGGATCATTAGGTGGTTATACACCATGATTGTCCGACCAATCATTACATACGGGGCGGTGTCCTGGGCCTCTGTGGCGACACAGGCTTCTGTGGGGACCCAACTGTCCAAATTACAGCGACTAGCATGCGTATGCATGACGGGAGCCATGCGGACCTGCCCAACGGCGGCTCTGGAAGTCCTGATGGAACTGACACCGCTCCATATAATAATAGGTCAAGTGGCCAAGTACTCACTTCTGCAGATAACAGCAGAGGGTGGTGGCAAAGGCAAAATAATTTCGTCCCAGAGGATGGAGAAAATAATTGGCGATATTCCTATTGCGCTCCTCCCGAGGGATGGCATCAGCAAAACGACCCACTCAACAAGGAAGTTTAAGGTTACCCTCGGTAGCAAGAGTGAGTGGAGCGACCCCACTCTTGAGCAGATGCTAAGGGACAGCACTTTGAGGTGGTACACCGATGGCTCAAAGACATCGGAAGGAATAGGTGCGGGTGTCGTGGGTCCGCGTACCAAGCTCTCCATTCCAATGGGAACCTTTCCGAGCATTTTCCAAGCCGAAGTTCTAGCCATTATTCGGTGTATCGAGATAAACCTCTGCCGCGACTATCGCAACGAGAGAATTGCTATACTCAGCGATAGTCAGGCGGCACTAAAAGCGGTCTCATCTCACGAGATCAAATCGCTATTAGTCCAAGAGTGCAGAACAAGGCTGGACAAACTAGCCGAGAGAAACCAAGTACACCTGATTTGGGTGCCTGGTCACAGGGGTATAGCCGGTAATGAACTGGCAGACGAGCTTGCCCGCTCCGCAGCCACCACTGCTATGGTGGGGCCCGAACCACTCACTGGAGTGGGTCCTCATACGGTGAAGGAACTGCTTCGTACTGAAGAAAGGGCGTGCAGGGAGGCACATTGGCAGCGTGCGCACGGGATGCGCCATGCCAAACTGTTAGTTGGGGGGTATAATCAGAAGAGGTTCGAGACTATAATCGACCTCCCAAGGAACAAACTCAGGCTCCTAGTCGCATTTTACACCGGCCACTGCAAGCTTAAGAGGCACTTATCGAACATGGGCCTCTCATCTTGTGCTAACTGCCGGTTCTGTGACAGTGAGCCTGAAACCCCGGAGCACCTGCTATTCGACTGCAACGCAGTCTGTAGGCGCAGGTCACAGGCCCTCGGATCCATGTTTCCGGATAGGGATCACACTGCCTCGATAGCACCCAGTAGAATATTGGACTTCATCAATATACTGGGGCTAAGCGAGTCCCTGTGAGTTAGGTGAGGGCACAATAGACCCATGGTCGCAGTGCATGCCTCAATTAATAATCTACATCTACAAGTACATGGATTGGCTTCTGTATATATATAACTAAAGAGTTGATATATATCTTGATCTTGTTCTTTCACCTTCGCGCATGTACTGTGAAGAGTTATAATCATTAATTGGAGAATTAAAGTCTTCTGCAACCCCGTCATCTATTTCGTTGAACGTAATGCCTGCTTTCGTCATTATATTATGCAATATAACGCAAGTACTAACAAACAAAGCGGAAGTTTCGTGTGAATAATGTAGAACTCGGTGCTTCAACAAACATCTGAAGCGAGATTTTAAAACACCAAATGCTCTCTCTATGCAGTTTCTTGCAGAACTATGTAATTTGTTGTATTTTTGCTCTTTATGGGTATTAGGTGTTCCCACTGGTGTTAAAAGCCACGGTTCTAGAGGATAACCTTGATCGCCAAGAAGCCAAGATTCTCTCCGTTGTTGCTCAGACGTATTAGTATGCTGACGAATGAGATGTTCTCGTAGGTCAGAAGTTGCCCAAATTCCAGAGTCATGTGTTGCACCCGGAAATTTAGCATTTACAAATGTAAAACATAATCGGTGATCGCAAACCTAAAAAACAATGCATTCAAAAATTGCAATGGCATATATGTATGTGCATGCAAAAACAAAACTTACTGCTTCAACATTGATACTGTAGAATCCTTTTCTATTTAAATATAAATTAAGAGGACGTTCGACATTATTTGATGGTGGAGCAATGATAGCAATATGCATGCAGTCAATTGCTCCTATGGTGCTTTTTATTCCAAATTTTCTAAAAAATCTGGAATATATTTCTAATAAATTAGCATATTATTATTTGTATTACAATAATACTTGCCCCGTTTTTATAAAAGTTTCTTCCTCTATTGAACTGGGAAACTTTATTTCTCCTCCCTTCACCTTCACAATAAGTTTTGCTACAGCTCGCACACTTCTCGAAAGGGATGACTGACTCATGGGCAAGTTGACATTGTTACCTACACATTTCTGATATGATCCGTGTCCAAAGAAGTTCAAAGCTGCTAGAACCCTTACAGTTAAAGGTAGTGACGTTTTCTGATTATCATGTGGGGCCAGTTCATCAATTAGGCGGCGGCAAATTTCACGAGTTAATGGAAAATTTTGCACAAAGGTATTCTCGCTCAAAGAAAATGGATTGCTATCGTCGCGTAAACTTTTTAAATGCCGCGCGCGATTCCTATTCTCACAATTTTCATCTTCGTTTAACAATAATAACAAAAGTAAAATATCTTGCATTTTCACAACAAGATGCACAATCTGATATTTAATTCGTAACGATCACTGCTGTCAAGAGCATTTGGCATCTTAACAACTTATAAAGAAAAGAGCTTTTTATTTCAGACACAGAATACCAACTGCTTGATAAATTTAAAAATTTGACAAATTAGAAATATGTTGAATTTGTCAAGTGCACAGAATAGGGGTGTTAGTGATCGTAGATCATTGCTTTTGTTTCTTCGTACTGGTCTAAGCAGTTTTCGTATATGGCGTAAGCAGATAATTTAAAATTGTGTGGTAGATCTGAATCGTCAGAGTCTACAATGGCGTCATGAGCCGCTTGGAGGCGAGTCAAAAAATTTTTCAGATTTTGACTTTTTTTTCTAATAACGATTCCGAGTTTTCGTGAATCGGTGAAGAGGCAAATCTTGTGCAGTATCTTGTTAAACCGTCACTTTCTGAAATTAATTTAATGGCCTGTTTTAAGCGTGTAGCTCCTGCAGGTGTATTATGATTTTTTTCGTTATTAACCATTTTTGTTATATTGTCTATTAAATACTATTAAATATTTTCTCAGTGTAAACTGATTTATGGTATTCTATAGAAGCGCTAAATTATAATAAATTGAATACTCTTTTAAAGTTTTTTTTTTGTTTTTTTTTTTTTAGATTATATATGTAAAAACGCATTTTTAATTAATGTCGTTTTTTATTTATTTGCAATATTATTTTTATTTATATTTTATTTTGAATTGTTAATGACTATTGATCCACGTTTTTTATATATTAAAATGTTTGATGTCCGAATATATTGTATTTAGGCACACCCTAATACTCGGACTTGTTAATAAAAAATGTACGTACGTACTTACATATATCTTGTGCAATTGAGAGCTCGCTAGGGAGATCAATTCGCTTTTTGTATGCAATCCTGCTTGTTTTTGTTTGCCAAAGAACAAGAGGTATTGCCGGATAGTTGCCAATATGGACTTTGAATATTTGTTTGTACTAATATGTGTCACAGGCAGATTCTTTGCCGTATGTTTGTGTATAAATGTTATTATATTTTTTTAAAAAGTGAGAGAAGAGTGAGAGATGGAAAAGTATTTTTTTTTCGTTGTGCTCTTATGTACATATTAGACCCGCCGTCTAATATGCAATAGGATTGAAAACACGTTGTTTAAACCTAATCTTTATTAAGAGCAATGAATTATAAAATTAAATTTATGTTGCGATCCTCACCTGCGAAGCGATTGGCAGCTGCTATCCATAAAGAGCGAATATAGAGGCAAACGTAAGGACGAATGAATGACAATGCGCGAATACAAAAATAGCGTAATGTCAAAAACAAGTGTAATAGAGTGATTAGTGTTGTAAAGCGATCATAATAATAAAATTATAAGATATTGTAATTAGAATGTAAAAGATCGAAATTATGAAAATATAATTTAAGAATCTCGTTATGTTGGTACGCCACATTACACCCCTCTTAGAAGCCGGGCAAGGTAGCCACAAAGGCGGGCTTGAGCCTATCGATTGTGGTTTTGATATGCTTGCCTCCTATTTCAATGATGTAGTACTTTGGTGTCCTATGTAAAATTTTATAGGGGCCCTTATACGGCGGTGAGAGCGATGGTCGAATGGAGTCATCTCTAATGAAGACTTGCTCGCATGATTCCAATGACGGATGAACGAACACTTTGTGTGTTGAGTGCCACGAAGTGTCTGCTGGTTTTAAGTCCTGCATGACTCGCCGAAGTTCGGTAACCATCTCGTGTTCGTTATTTGCTGGTTTACTATTCACCCAAAATTCCGAAGGTAATCTAAGTGTTGTTCCATAAACGAGTTCGGCGGGGCTAGCCATTAAGTCGTCCTTAAAAACTGATCGTAGTCCCAGCAAGATCAATGGCAAATATGTCGTCCACCGTTCGTGTTTGTGGCAGAGAATGGCTGATTTTAGAGTACGGTGCCACCTCTCAATCATACCGTTTGCTTGAGGATGGTATGGCGTCGTGCGAAGGTGGTTAATCCCGAGGAATTTCAGAAGTTCTCGAAACAGAGCGCTTTCAAATTGTCTGCCCAAGTCGGACGTTATATTTGTGGGGATACCAAATCGGGAAATCCATGCATTCACTAAGGCTTTTGCTACTGTCGGCGCTGTAATATCCGGCATAGGAATGGCATCGGGCCATCTGGTAAACCTATCGATTGTCGTTAGGCAATAACGGCTGCCATCGGATAAAGGGAAAGGCCCAACGATATCAATGTGGAGATGCGAAAAGCGCTGTGTTGGCATTGTAATTCGCTGAAGCGTTGCTCTGTTGTGACGGACAACCTTTGACCTTTGGCACTGGATGCAATGTCGTGCGAATTCTCTGCTGTCACGTTGGATGGATGGCCATACGAAGCGCTCAGACATAAGGCGTGCAGTAGTTCTTCTTCCTGGATGAGCTAAATCGTGAATAGCATGCAAAGCGTTTGATCTGAACTTCTGCGTGATGAATGGACGCACCCTGCTGGTTGAAGAATCGCAATAAATTCTTCGCGAACTGGAAGGAACAGCAAATTTCGTTAGTTTAAGTGAATGAGGCTTATCACCTGACAACAGAGATAGGAGCTCTGTATCTGTGGTTTGGTCTTCAGCTAGTTGATCGTAATCCATGGGCGTGAAGTTTATTGAATTAATACGTGACATCAAATCAGCAGGCGCGTTCTTTTTACCATCAATCTGGGAAATGAAATCAAGTTGTCTCACTTGCCGGTCCGATGCTTTATCAAGGCGTTGTTGAAATGCGTAAACTAAAGGTTTGTGATCGGTGTAGATATGACACTGCCTACCTAAGACCATGTAGCGAAAATGGCGAAGGGACAGGTACAATGCTGTCAGCTCGCGGTCGTACGTGCTGTATCGCACCTCTGCCTTTGTAAATTTTCGGGAAAAGAAGCCGAGCGGTTGGAGGTGGCCATTAACCACTTGATTAAGTACTGCTCCCGCGGCGAAATTTGACGCGTCCACCCATAGCGATAACTCCGCATTGGGAACGGGGTGTGCGAGCATAACACAATTAACCAGTTGCATCTTGCAGGACTCAAAATAGCGCGTAGCTTCGTCGGACCACGTTAAAGGAGTGGAATCATTACGCGTGTTTGCTCCTATCATGTCAAAAAGGGGCCCTTGAGTTTCCATTGCGTGTGGCAGAAATCTACGATAAAAGTTCAACATTGCAAGAAACCGCTTTAGCTCTTTTGCTATTTTTGGTCGTTCAAAGTTCCGAATAGCCTCTACGCGATTCTCTAATGGTCGAATACCATCCTTGGTGATGGAATGCCCCAAAAATTCGAGTTTCGTAACACCAAATTCCGATTTCGCTGCGTTAATTGTGAGGTTGTGCTCTCGTAATCTTTTAAACACCTGTCGCAGATGTTTTCGATGTTCCTCATTCGACTTTGAAGCTACACATACGTCGTCTAAGTATGTAAAAACAAAGTCAAGGCCACGAAATACTTCATTTATTATGCGTTGGAATGTTTGGGCAGCATTTCGAAGGCCGAAAGTCATCTTAGTGAACTCATAGAGTCCGAATGGCGTAGTTATAGCAGTTTTGCACACGTCGTCGGGGTGTACAGGCACCTGATGAAATGCCTTCTGTAGGTCAATTTTTGAAAAAATTGTATTGCCTGCTAACACATTTGCGAAATCCTGCAGAAACGGTAAGGGGTAACGGTCCGGTATTGTCTGTGCATTAAGGGCTCGGTAATCCCCGCATGGCCTCCATGTTCCATCGGCTTTTCGCACCATGTGCAGTGGACTGGACCAGTTACTGCTGGATGGACGGCACATGCCCAACTTTAGAAGATAGTCGAATTCGGCTCGAGCTGCAGTTAATTTCTCCGGCGAGAGTCGTCGTGGCCGCGAAAAAACGGGCTGGCCTTCCGTTAAAATCCGATGAGCTACAGCGGAGTTGGTTGACGTGCCCATTGGAGGTGGTCTGGTGATCTCTACAAATTCGTGAAGAATATCGGCGAAATTTGTGTCTGCGTTGATCGTCTTAACACTTACCCCAAGTGTTCTATAAATTGTGCAAACTGATTTTAAATCGGTCTTGCTATCACATAAACATCTCTGCTTGAGATCTACCAAAATACCGAAGTTACTCAAAAAATCTGCGCCGATAATGGCATGAGAGACGTCGGCGATCAGAAAATTCCAAACGAATTCGCGACGTAATTTTAAATTTAATTTTAATAGAACTTCACCGTATACTTTAATAGGTGAGCCGTTCGCGGCAAACAATTTCAATCCGGTGGTGTTGACTCTAGCTGTCTTCGTATTTGACGGTATTACGGACACATCAGCGCCAGTATCGATGAGAAAGCTAATGTTCGACGAAGGGTCAAAGATACGAAGTCGGTGGTTGTTGGCGACCTCAGGTTGCTTGCCAGTACCTGAAATCGTTGCAGCTGAGCAACATTATTGTGACGATGGCTTTTTGACAAAACTGCAGGGCTCACGGCACTTCGTAGCTTTGTCAGCAAATTTTCGATGGTACCAACAAAAGTTCTCCGAAGTATCACGTTGTGCGCTATGTCGTACTCTTTTAGTTCGTGAAGGTGACCTTGAACGAATACGGTCATTCTTAAAGTTAAGGTGCTTTTTCATACAGCGCGTTAATTCTGCGATTTCGGTTTTCAGGATAGAAATGTCGTTATTTGCAGATACAATGTCTACATGACCGTTTTGCCAACCGATGGATTCCACGATGGAGTCGGCAATTTGTGCTTTTTCGTCGAGCGGCACTTTCGCTGCGATTACCGCTGCTTGTACGTACGGTGGGAGACGCGTTACCCACAAATCGTTCAACAAACTGTCATTGAGGGTGGTGCCGGCAACACGCTTCATCTCGCTAAACAGCTCGCTGGGTTTTCGGTCACCCAGGGGCATGTCTTTTAAAACTTTTTGCAAGCGTCGTTGCTGACTATCGGTGAAATGATCAGTTAGCTTTTGTTTAATGTATTTGAATTTTTCAATGGAAGGCGCTGCTTCTATGATTGGCGTTAGCTCCAGAAGTTTATTTGGCGGAAGGCTCGCCAACACTATGTGAAATTTTCTAGTGTCGGAATATACGAGCGACGCCTGAAACCAAAATTCTAAAGCGTAGAAATAGGCCTCGATACTGTCTTCATTCATTTGAGGAAGCGGAATTCGAGGTACAGTGCTGTAATTCCCAGTAAGCGTAGCTTCCCCACCGCTGTTGCCAACTGCCATGCTGTCGTCCAGAGACATGATGTGGGAAATTTTTGAATTAAACAGATTCAAAAGCGAGGTTATACACGAGATGTTGCTTCAAAACGTAGGCTCTTGCACACGAATGGATGAATAGAAATACGAGTGAGAGTGTTCCTGCCATGTGCAGGCTCTTGCAATCGGATCAGCCGATGTAATTAACGGGATGCGGCAACTTCTAACGAGCACCCCAAAAAAATGTGCTTATGTGACTTTTCTCAATGCGCGCTGGCGAAGGCCTTTGCAAACGAGCGGCTTCCTTTTAATTGTGGTGCACAAACGACGGGGGTCACCAATTTAGGATTGAAAACACGTTGTTTAAACCTAATCTTTATTAAGAGCAATGAATTATAAAATTAAATTTATGTTGCGATCCTCACGTGCGAAGCGATTGGCAGCTGCTATCCAAAAAGAGCGAATATAGAGGCAAACGTAAGGACGAATGAATGACAATGCGCGAATACAAAAATAGCGTAATGTCAAAAACAAGTGTAATAGAGTGATTAGTGTTGTAAAGCGATCATAATAATAAAATTATAAGTTATTGTAATTAGAATGTAAAAGATCGAAATTATGAAAATATAATTTAAGAATCTCGTTATGTTGGTACGCCACATATATATGTAGATATACATATGTATGTGTAAAATGTTAATGTAAAATGGATTAAATACGCTCACTTGGTTACTTAAATATATAGTATAGTATGTGCATATGTTGCCTTAATGCCGTTTGCGTTTTTTTCCTCTTCCTTTCTCCACTCCTTTTCACCTTGAGGTTTGTAGCCGCTTCCAGGTACACCTTCTATTTTTTTTTTAATATTTTGTTATTTCTTGTTCGCGTCCGACTGTTTTGTTATTGTGTATATTTTATTGTTTTGGCGCTTTTAGATTTCGCGCCCGATTTATGTTTTGTTCTTAGGTTTCACGCGGCCGATTGCCTATGTGTGTTTGTTTTTGTACTCTTTTATACACTTTGTTATTTATGTATTATGTGTGTT
>CM050322.1:20496596-20516799 GCA_027475135.1 Bactrocera correcta
GAAATCGGTTGAAACTTGATTGAAATCGGTCGAGCAGGTTCCGAGATATGGGACTTAACCTCAAAGTGGGCGGTACCACGCCCATTCTACAATTTTGAGCTCTACCTTTATGAAGCTATTTAACACTATATCGGTCGTTAAATTAATGTGCTTTAGCAGTTTTTGACAGTACCGTTATGTGGAGATTGAGCGGTATTATGATCCGATTTCATTTATTTTCCCACTGTCGGTAGAGCTCCTTATAGGATTTTTAAAAACTCCAAACACTTCGAAATAATTGTTTATTTCAATTTTTAATTCTGTCTTTTCTGTCTTCTTTTATTAGTTCTTGATAAATATAATGTTCGATAAACAATTTTTTAAAAAAGTTTTTAAACTTAAGTAATGATAAAAACCTGCTAATAAATCGTTGAGAAACTCTCACTTTTTTCAACAACAGTAACTTCCGCTTCTGCCTACTGGGTTAAGTGTGGCATGCATTTTTTACGCCCATTTCGTATGTTAATGAGAGCATGTGTAGTACTGCCTGTTTAATTTCATATTATCTCTTGTTTATTTTTGTACTTGCGTTAACTTCACTTGTGAGTAAACAAATTAACACATGTACAGGTGGAAACGAACACACACACACCCACAGTTGCAGATATGTCAACAGATTTTAGGTAGGTGGCGCTCTATATTTACAGATGGAAATTGGTTGGCATGATAAAATAATTCGAGATTTTGTTTCGTTTTTGCTGAGTTACATCTAATATGCTTAAATTTCGTTGAAAAAAATAAACAATTTTTTTTGTTTTTTTTTTTTTGGAATATTTTAATTTTTTTCGACTGAGTAGAAGCTGTGTGGAATTTATTCTTATCTTTGAACTAAGCAGGTCCCTGGCTTCCATATATGTACACTTTATGTACTTTAATATATACATATATATATGAATATTTGCAAAATATATCATTTTAAGATAATGGCAAAGAAAGTTTTTAATTTAATTTTTTATGTAAATATGGACTAGATAGAATTAAAAAGGCAACGCGAACCTTTTAAAATCATTAATTGTGGAGAAGCCGAACTCAACAAAAAAAAAAAAATACATAAAACATACATTAAACTGTTTATTATATAATGTTACCAATATTCAAAACAACTAGTTATAAACTACTTCGCAATCGGTATGACCCACCAACCCATCCAATTGATTAGATAGCATATATTTTACATTTTACAATTTTATAAAGCAGACAGGGGTAGATATATTAGCATGTAGAGCTAGTTTTCTAGGGCTTGTCATCCTCTTCCTCGTTGGAGCCTAAATATTATAAAATTGGTCTATCTTCAATGCTCTTTTATCTAGTTCGATTTCAGACGGAAATTTATAATTCCTGCCAAAACTGATGATTCACTACCACGATATTTCAGAGACACCACCGCGTATGCCATACTATACTATACTTGTATGGCATTTATTACTAACGAAAGAGTAGATATGTATATATTATAAAATATATACAATACGCTCATGCATGAAAATATGTGTACGCATGTGATAAGGAAAATCACTTTCACTCTCAATATTCTGATATCTCATACTTTATACTCGAGTTCGCTTGTTGTAATTTCACGAGCCACGAATTTATCTTTACTTAATACCAAATCGGTCCAGTTAGTTAGTCCAGAGCTTTAATTACTTAAGAAAAATACTGAAAACTTTGTATCATTTAAAATAAAAATAATTTTTTTAGGTAAAGAATTTATTATTCAACAGATGGTAGTTGTTATGTAAAATAACAGCTGTTTTCGACCCGGCAACAGTTGAAGAGTAGTGAATCGAACAAACTGTTTGAGAGATTTAAAAAAAACGAACATTACGAGGTGTGTTCAAAAAGTATCGCGTACTTGTGGTGAGCTCACATGCCTTCTGACACATGCGCAATATGACTTTTCTTGGCGAAGAAAAAAACGTTTTTGTAACTTCTTGACTATGTTTTCAATGAACTGTTATAACTACTTTTAAACTTTATGTTTTTAAACTCCAAGAAAGAAAGACATTTGTGTTTGCATTTAATACCATGTTCAGACTGAACATTAGATTACATTTAATTACATTTACTAATCAGCCCGTTCCCACTGCCGTTAGAAAGATCAAAAAACAGCTGTTATTGTTATTCATGAAGTCACATCGCTTAATATTTATCAAAAGAAAAGATTGTCATATAAAATTTTGGAAAAAAGCAAATAAATTTTCTCAATATTATAAAAATAAAATTATTCAAAAATTTTGTAATTTCTTAATACATTATTGCAATATATTGTGTTGGAGTCTTGTGAAGAGAGTGAACAAGTGCACATGTGGATTAGAAAAGCTAAATTGACTTCTTATTATTTTTGAGAATAAATAAAATAAAACTCTATTCATAAAACTTTATTAATTAAATTGACCAAGTGAATACATAAATGAGTGACCTGTGCTCACCTTTCGAGCAAGGTCACTCGATGAAGAGAACAACATTAATTAATAAAGAGTCAAGGACTCTTTTAACAGAAACAGCAAACCTTAATGTTGAGTTATTAAATAATTCAACAAATATGACAACTTTGAGCATGCAAAATGTCAGTTCTGCTAATGAATTGAGAAACGAAAGTGATAATACAATGCAATGGCAAACTGTGACTAATAAAAGACCTCAATCAGGCTCTCCCACTATTGATCAAAAACGAACAAAAACAAACAACTATACAAACTTAGCGGATAGCTATAACGCTAACTCTAACTCCAACAACTCAACTCAACAATAATAACATCAGCAGCAATTCCAACAGTACGAACATGTTTGCCGGGCTACAAGACGAATCGGATAGCAATAACATATTGGATCGAAACATAGAAGAGAATACACCAAAACCACCACCAATTATTGTACCAAATATTAAAGATATAAGCGGTATGATTAAGTATTTCGAAACTATTATTAATAAATCTGAATTTAGTTATAAAGCTTTGCGAGACGGTCAAATTCGAGTAATGGTAAAATCTATAGGGTCATACAGATCTCTGGTAAAAGATATGAAAGAAAAAGAAATTAACTACCATACGTACCAGCTTAAACAAGAGCGTGCGTATAGAATTGTTTTAAAAAACTTACATTTCTCTACTCCAGTAGATGACATAAAAGAAGAAATAGAAGCGTTGGGTTTTAAGGTTAGGAACGTTAGCAATATACGAAGTAGATTTACGAACATGCCTTTATGCATGCATTTTGTCGACTTAGAACCAAACAATGACAATAAAAATATCTTTAATTTAAAATATCTTGGTAACGCTATTGTTAAGGTTGACCCTCCAAAAAAGGTAAATGATGTTGTACAATGCCATCGCTGTCAAGATTTTGGGCATACCAAATCATATTGTACAAAATCGTACAGGTGTGTGAAGTGTGGTCTGGACCATCCAACAGCTGAATGCGTTAAAAGTAAAGATACGCCTGCCAAATGCATTAATTGTTTACTAAACCATCCAGCAAATTACAAGGGATGCAAGGTGTACCAAAATCTTGCCAAAAAATCGAATATGACTGATAAAAGAAACAATTTCCCATCATATTCCCATGCGTCTCATAATTTCCCCCAACTGAATAATTATAAACAAACAGAAAATGTGTATGCCAACCCAAATATATCATATGCCCAATGTGTTCGAAGTAATTTTAATTCAGAAAACAACGTTCTTGAAAAAATTGAAACCTTATTTTTTAAACAGCTTGAGCTTACTCAAAGTTTGTTTAAAATGATGTCCACTCTTTTGGAAAAACTATGCAAGTAGGTCTCCGAATAGCTATTTGGAACGCCAATGGTCTGACTAATCATACCGAGGAAGTAAAATTATTCCTAAATACAAACAATATAGACATTTTCTTGGTGTCTGAAACCCATTTCACAACTAAATCGTACTTCAAAATCATCGGTTATGATCTTATATGTGCAAACCATCCGCACAACACAGCCCATGGGGGTTCCGCCATTTTAATCAAATCCAGAATCAAATATGAATATCTGGAAGAAGTTAGAGAACAATATCTACAAGCAGCAGGAGTTAAAGTTAAATGTGACAACCATGAGTTACCAATATACTCTGTATACTTTCCTCCAAGATTTAACCTTAAAACAGACCAATACGTTGATATTTTTAGACAGTTTGGTTCAAAATTTTTGGCAGGTGGGGACTTCAATGCAAAGCACCCTTGGTGGGGCTCTAGGATCATAAATCCTAAGGGCAGAGAACTCGAAAAATGTATTACCCAAAGAAATTTTTCCATTTTATCAACAGGCACTCCAACATATTGGCCAAGCGACCCAAGAAAAAATCCAGATCTTCTCGATTTTGTGATATACTCTGGTTTACCCAGATATAAGTTAAACATTCAAGACAGTTATGAACTAAGTTCAGATCACTCGCCTTTAATTGTTTCATATAATGAAAATGTTTACCAGACTTCCAAAAAATATAAGATCCTTACCCCGAAAACCGATCTCAAATCCTTCCAATATTGGATCGATAAACATATTGACCTTAACGTGCCCTTAGGAAATGGTGGTGAATTGGATTCAGCAGTAGAATCGTTTACAAACCTGGTTCATGAGGCCGCATATTTATCTAGCCCGATAAGAAATCAGTCGACTTTTACTGATCATTTACAGGTTCCTGCTGAAGTTTTGGGTCTTATTAAAGAAAAAAGAAGATTAAGAAAAGCCTGGCAGCTAAATAGATACCCAGCTGAAAAGAGAGCACTTAATAAAGCAACCAAGCTACTAAAATTAAAGCTATCTGAACTGAAGAATGAATCCTTCAGTTTGTTTATTAAAAGCCTTGAACCCACTAAAAACGATGAGCACAGACTCTGGAAAGCTACCAAGTATCTTAAACGACCAACCAAACGAAACGCAACAGTTAGGGACTCAAATGGGGTATTTTGCAGGAGTGACGAAGCCAAAGCAGAGGCCTTTGCTAAACACCTCTACCAAATTTTTCAACCTAATTCCTTAGGTACTAGTAGTGATGAAACAGAGATTCTAAATTTTTTAGAATCTCCGTGTCAAATGGACCTCCCCATTAGCAAGATATCAAATAGCGAAGTTGCTATGGAAGTACGTAGATTAAATAATAGTAAAACACCCGGCTACGACTATATTGATAGCAAAGTTGTTAAAATTCTTCCGGAAAAAGCTATCGAGTTTCTCACATTAATATATAATGCTATTTTAAATATAAATCATTACCCCACACAATGGAAATGTGCCACTGTGGTCATGGTCCCAAAACCAAATAAGCCTGAAAGCTGTCTTACGTCATATCGTCCTATTAGCTTACTGGTAACATTTTCGAAAATATTCGAAAGAATATTTTTGCAAAGAATGTCACCAGTAATTGAGGATCAAAATATCATACCTGAACATCAGTTTGGGTTCAGAATAGGACACGGTACGCCAGAGCAATGCCATAGGGTGGCAAATGTAATTACAAATGCGCTGGAAGAAAAAAAATACTGTTCTGCAGCCTTCTTAGACGTTCAACAAGCTTTTGACAGGGTATGGCATCCAGGACTCCTCTTCAAAATAAAAAGGCTAATGCCAGCACATTACTATTTAGTGCTTAAATCTTATTTAAGTGACAGACACTTTTATGTAAGGCACCGAGATGCCTCATCAGAAATCTACAGCATTAATGCTGGTGTACCGCAGGGTAGTGTTTTGGGTCCAGTCCTATACACAATATTTACATCAGATGTGCCCACATTACGAGAAATAGAGGTAGCAACTTTTGCTGATGACACAGCGTTTATCGCTTCTAGTGGCTCCCCTATAGAAGCTTCGTCTCTACTTCAAAATCAACTGAATATGCTGGAAGTTTGGCTCAACAAATGGAAAATAAAGGTTAACTCTGAGAAGTCTACACATGTCACATTTGCATTAAGAAAAGAGGAGTGTCCTGCTGTATTTCTAAATAATAAGCAGATTCCTACTAGGGATAAAGTTAAATATTTAGGGATGCATCTAGATCGACGTCTTACATGGAAAAGTCATATTCAGGCTAAACAGCAGCAATTAAAAATCAAAACTAAACGCATGTACTGGTTGCTCGGTCGAAAGTCTCAACTTAGCATAGAAAATAAAATACGGCTCTACAAAGCTATCCTCAAACCCATATGGACATACGGCATTCAGCTTTGGGGTACTGCCAGTAAGTCCAATGTGGAGATTTTGCAACGTTATCAATCAAAAACTTTGCGGTCACTTATTAACGCCCCATGGTTTGTTACCAATGAAGCTATCCATAACGACCTAGGCATTCCCTTTATAAAAAATGAGATCCCTAAATATAGTGCTAGATATCTTGCACGTCTCTCAAACCATATAAACCCAATTGCTGTTTGTCTGTTAGATACAACTTATGAAACTATACGGCTAAAACGTTCTCATATCTTAGATTTACCATTTCTCTAAAAATTTCTTAGATTTAAGTTTGGCAAAAAAAAAAAAAAAAAAAAAAAAAAAAAAAAAAAAAAATGAATTTTTGATGGATGTATTTAATAACCTAAGTTAATTATATTTTACTTATGTATATGTAAAAAATTAAGTAATCCTTTATGTAGATTTGCTCAAGGGCAAATCTATCTCTGCCATTACCTACTAGATCTAATTTACTGAATATCTTAATGTAGATAGATTGTAAATAAAGAATGTTAAATAAAAAAAAAAAAATATATAAAATTTTGAAATAAAAGCCGTCTTTTTTTTAATATTTTCCATATAATAGAAATAATGGATGCATTTTTTCATTTGTTAACTCGATTTTCAGGTGAAATTAGATTTATTGCTTTAAAAAAAATTTGTTTGCTTACATTTTTTCCCTTTGTAGTGTCAAAATCAGCTGTGATAATATAACAGATTTCCAATGCTGAGTAGTAGATGGCGCAAAATCAGAGTCGCACAGAGAGATTTAGCGAGGATCAGTTTCAAATCATTTCAATGAAGTGAAGAAGTGATTTGGAACTGTCATTTTTGTACGGCGAAATCTTGATAAATTTTTAGGATTAGGGGATAAACCACTCAACAGCCGAAATCGTGCGATTAAGTGTCGGTCTGAACATGGCATAACATTTGAGTATTTCACAGTAGTAAATTGAAGTTTGCGGCCATACAACTTTAATTGGGTATCCACATTCTCCCTTGTACGAATTCAAATCGATAACTTTGTTTTTGCTTTTATATAAAATTTTCTGTGCCAACAGAGCACCACGCAAAGACAGCGAAAAGATAGCTGGCGCATCGACACCTAACGTTATAGACTTATTCTTTGTAGTTCTTATGATATAAACGGATATCAACTAACGTCTTACGAATGCTTACGTCGCCCCTAGTTTACAGTGTTTTGTTGTCAACGGTATAACCTGCTGATTGCCAAAACTTAGGCAACTCTCAATACGAAAAATCATTAACAACCAATACTATAATTTAGATATAAGTTTAAAGTGACGAATTTTAAAATATTTGCTATTTTATGGAAAATTAGCTTAAGGGGCGCATACTTTTGTATTAACACTACTGATTTAAGCCGATATCATTCACATGCAGCTATTAGTTCAGGAAACACTTAATTTAAACAAATTTTACACATGTTGATAAATAAACTGTTCAAAATCAAATGACTAATCAGAAAGTAACCCGAATAAATAATTATCAAAAAAATCTGTCTCTTTCTCTCAGATAATTCATATATAAATATTAACCCATACCTATATGTGGTATAAAGTCAACTGAATGTTTAAAAATTTTATAAATATTAAATACTAGCAGCCCGTCCCGGCATCGCACGGGGTAGACAACTATTTATTTTTGGAAATTTGGATATAAAACACTTTTTTCACAAATATTTTTATTTGTATTAAAAAAAATCCCACAGTTATATTTGTATGTAAGTCTATTTATGATCAATTTCTTTGATGTTTTAAGTGGCGGGCACTTTTGAAAAATTAAAAAATAAAAAAATAATAATCAAAATATTAAAATAACGGTCATAAATAATGAATTCAGTCGTTTTACATATAAGTAAATAATAAATTATTAAATAAATACATTAAATAATGATAATATTAATATTCTTTAAAAATTAGCGTATAAAAATATTATAAGTAAAAGTAATAATTTCGAAAAAAATTAAAAAAAAAAAATTATCTTAATTATGAAAAATTAAAAAAATAAAAATAATAATGATCAAAAAATTAAAATAACAGTAATAAATAATGAATTCAGTCGTTTTACATATAAGTAAATAATAAATTATTAAATAAATATATTAAATAATAATAATAATAATATTCTTTAAAAATTAGCGTATAAAAATATTATAAGTGAACGTAATAATTACGAAAAAAATAAAAAAAAATAAAATAAAATAAAAATACTAGTTATAAAAAATTAAAAAATAAAAATAATAATAATCAAAAAACAAGAAAAAACGTTAACTTCGGTTGCACCGAAGCTAAATACCCTTCACAGATGCATTTCTGTTAGTAACTATGTGTCCAGTTTGTATGGAAGCTAAATGCTATAGTAACCCGTTCTGAACAAGTTTTTTAGAGATTACATTGTTGCCTTAAAAAATAATCTATACCAAATTTCGTGAATATATCTTGTCAAATGTGAAAGTTTTCCATACAAGAACTTGATTCCGATCGCTCAGTTTGTATGGTAGCTATATGCTATAGTTAACCGATCTGAACAATTTTTTTCGGATATTACATTTTTGCCCTAGAAAATAATCTATACCAAATTTGGTGAAGATACATTGTCAAATGCGAAAGTTTTCCATATGAGAACTTGATTCCGGTCGTTCAGTTTATATGGCAGCTATATGTTATAGTGGTCCGATATCGGCCGTTCCGACAGATGAACAGCTTCTTGAAGAGAAAATGACGTTTGCAAAATTTCAAAACGATATCTTAAAAACTGAGGGACTAGTTCGTATATATACAGACAGACGGACGGACAGACACTGATTATTTATATATATACTTTATTGGGTCTCCGACGCTTCCTTCTGGTTGTTACAAACATCGTGACAAACTTAATATACCCTGTTCAGGGTATAATTAAAATAACAGTAATGAATTCAGTCGTTTTACATATATTTTGGCCACTGCACGTGCTCAACTCTGCTAAATAGCAGCGACAACGTCGAATTCCTTACTTTGATTCTAACGGCTCTATTAACTCTGTTTTTCTCCGCTATTGAAACCTCAGAGGATTCCTTAATAAATTCAATTTTCCAAGGCCGGCAATAGCGCGTCGAAGATGGAGCAGGATTTTGCCAAACAACTTTTTCGCCCAACACAATACGAATAGGCACAATACTAGTTATGAAACCAGCAGAATCAGAAGCTTCAATACCATGAAATACTTGCTTATATGAGCTATGGCCTGAGCTACCATCGAATCCCCACTTTGTGTACGTACGCAATTTGTGTAAATCCTTTGCGGAAATGGAATCTATTACAGTCCTCTGTGCAATAATGAGACGATATATGGTATGGTCCAGTAAGGATTGTAAAGTTGCCCAGACAAGCGTATTAATTGCATTGATGTGTTCTTTGGAAGGATAATATTTCTTTTTTTCTTCCTGTATTACTTAGGAAGGAAATTTATCCCGAGCAGCTAATCTTATTATATTGTACTGATTCCTTGTCAACTTGGCATCTACCACGACAGTCAAAGCATCTTCACCTGACAAAAAAGTACTTTCGTAATGGCCTGATGAAGTTTTTGAACACATATTTGCGCTATCATAATTCTGAGATAAGCTTTTCATCAAAAGTTTTGATGCCTTCACTTTACCCGATTCCCTTAATTTCATTGGAGTAGCATAACTAAGGACATCAACTGGCGTAGATGCCCTCAAACCTTTTGTTTTCATTCGTTTGTTACGCTCTGAGCTTTCTTTAAAATGTCTCTCAGGCCGACCACCTTTTTGGCTTGAATTTTTCATAAAACAAATTGAGCAAATATTTTATTTCGGTACGATTTGTTCCAACGAAGTTTAAATTCAGACTTCACGCAGTTCAATGTTTTATTCAATTCTTCTTTAGTCACTTGCTGAAATTTTGTTTGTTTTTCCAATTCATTTAAAAAAAAAATAAACTTTTCATCAGTTGTGATCTTTTCACAACAAAATATTATTTGAATGAGCTCCCTACGATTGACAAAAATTGTTTTTGAACTAACACCTGAAATGAAAAGTTAAATCAACCACTAAAAGATTATAAAATTAAGATAGTATGGCAACACTGGATTCTATTTGACGATTTACAACTAAAATAATAAAGATCAATGCAGTTCACATTTGTACTTGTAGTTGACGTTTGACAAACAAATAATCAAAACGAAGTAAAAGAAGCTTCGAACTAAACTACAACAAAGTACATAGGCACATACATAAATGCGAGCAAATGCCAAAACGCAAAAAATCCGCACAATTTTTTTCCCAATTAAGTACATAAATATACATATTACAGGATAATTAAAAAATTTCCGGCCGATCATGCCGGGCTCACTAACTTTTCCAATTTTTGAAACTTAAACTGTAGGAAAATAAACTTATTAAGGTAGGTTTCCGAAAAAAACGACCAAAATGTGAAAATCACAAAGTGAATATAAATAAATCTTTATAAATACCCGATGTTGATGGTTCCATAATTAAAGTTGCTATATTATAGTCAGCGACTGGAAAATATATATTTAAATTGTGAATACAAAATGCACAAAAATCAAACTGCACTTATTGCGAAAATAATCTCTGTGTTTGTAAGGCTCTGAAAAGAGAGGTGGTGAAAATGACATTGAAAAACCGTTGGTTTATTGTTGCTAGTATATTCATAAATCCAAAGCAATAAACGAAAAGTGCTACGGGCTATTTTGAAAAAATTAGTTTTTGCCAACTTTTCTGGTCTGCTGCCCCATTGTGCGGCGCGCCGTTTTGTTTACTTTTTGAATTTTTTAATTCGTAATATCTTTTGAATGGAAAGTCCAATTTAAAAACTATTTTATAGGTAGTTAAATGGTCTTGACCATAAATAATTTATTTGGATAAGGATTAATATAAACACATAAATAGCATGGTTTGAATTTGGTTAGCATTTTCATTAATGTTTAAAATGAGAAAAGTTGTTGTAGTAACATAACTACAATACATATTGGACATATGCTACCGCGGAGTGTAGACATTATGCTGTTCTTCAATATTGTTGTACATTATTTTGTTCTATAGCTAATAGTTTCGGCAGCGCATTTGACGAAAAACATTCTAAGACTCATTTTTCTACTTTTTCGGTTATATTGTTAAAATTTTACCAAGGATCCCTAATTTTTTTTTTTTCAAAATAAAATGTAGCCTATGTCAAATTGGAAGAATGTAGCATTCTGTTGGTGAAAGAATTTTTTAAATCGGAACAGTACTTTTTGAGCCTATTTATTACAAACATACAAACATACAAAAATAGGTACAAATCTTTCCTTTTTATAATATTAGTATAGAAATGGGTTGAAATTATTGACTCGAGTTTACCAAGTTTCGACATAAGAGCATACTATTAACAGGAGGATTCTCTCTGAATTTCATTAAAATATCTCATAGATTGAGCGATATTTTCAGTACAAAGTCAGACATTACCACTAAGGTATGGGGAGCTGGAAAGTTGAAGGGCCGTTTATTAAGCCAATTCCACTCGTTATCAGAACGTAACATAAGAACGGAATGAAAACTTGATTTGATATTGATCGAGTAGTTTCTGAGTTATGAAACTCCATTGAAAAGTGGGGATACGATTTTTCTAATGAATCCAATGCAAAGATTTCGTATCATATTGGGTGTGGAATTTAAAGGTCTGGCATATTTTCCTACTGAAATATCTGACTTTTAATAAGTTTCAAAATGAACGTTATATTGGAGGTGGACTTGGTTATCATCGGATTTAGTCATTTCATGTTCTCAGCAAGTTTGGTGGTTTTAAGATATTTTCTTTTTGCCTGTAAGTATGCGGACCATGCCCATTTTGTAGAAACTTTTAAAAAACACAAATTCCCTTTCACACTTCGGTGGCTGGTAGCAAACTATTTTACAGTTTTTTAGCTTAATGTTCGGCTTTGTTATGACATTTCGTAGATTCTCGGTTGAGGGAATTTTTTGGGAGTGGCAATTTCCGACTCCGTCTATCTGCGATATAAACCTCCCTTGGATGCCAGATGCCAAAATATGTACCACATTTTATGAAAAATATGAATAAAATCTTACCGTCTTTAGGAACAACTTTGAAATGAGACTCTGATCATTAATTTAAAATAATCCCTTTCTCCATGATTAGACACAGTTCCATAGTTTTTATCCCCTTTGGGAATTCTTCTTCATTTCGAAGTAATGACAGCACTGTTGAATGAATATCAAACCCCTTCTCAATTACTTAATTATCATTACTTTAATTAACAACACATTGGAACAACTGAAACGATGTGGAAACGAAACATATACGAAAAGTGCCGGTCGCTTTTAAGCGCCGCACGCACGCTCGCTCGCCACAACACTCTCACACATACATACATAAACCTGCTTTCAACTCTCTCACACCAAAACGTTGGAGCCAGCCAAAGTGCTTGTTGGTTAACTGTGAGAAGCGACAGCGGCGCTCAACAAGTGGGGAGTCGCTTATATTTTTTATTGTTTACGTTGACTGGTTTGTTGAGTAGAACTTATTGGCGCTGCCGCTGTTGTTGGTAACTTTTTTCGAGTTCCAACACTAGGAAAGCATTTGAGCAGTCGCCGAGCGATTAGTTGGTACCGAGTGAGCGAGCGATACGAAAGTGTTTTGAAACCGCGCGAATAAACGAAGTGCATGATTGAAAAATATACTTTTTATTTTAGTTTTTTTCTTATTTTATTTCAATTGTGTTTATTGGAAATTAATTTAGAAGCGCAACGGAAAGTGAAAATATTCAAGTGTTTTTAGCTAAAGTGCTACATTTAACCTCCAATGAAAGTAGTTTGGTGTGGAGAAACGGAAGGTGGGTCATAAAAGTTGGTAAAGAAAAATTTGTCGAGTGGCTTTTCAGCAAAAGTAAAGCAAAATGTGCTGGCAGAGTGAAAGAAAAGCTGAAAATTATATTTTGTAATGGAAAATATCAATTTTAAGTGCGAAAAATGGAAAGTTATTAAGTTTTCTGGAAGAAAATTCCCCTGCAAAATTCTGGCCGGGCCACTTCTAAGTATACATATGTATATATATACATATACATACATATACTTCGGCATTTGTGTTGTGTATACCACCGCAGCTTAGGCTTAGCGACCGTTGGCAGACTCGTCGGTAGAGCCCGTTTCGACCACATCGTTCGGAGGCGCCAACGTCGGCGTTGACGTGCGCGTCGCTGCCTTTACGCCGAATCGCATTGTTTCGTGCGTGTTTGTTGTTGCCGGTGATCACCTGTTGATTATTGTTAGTAGCTGTCAAAAAAAGTCTAAACAAAAATTGTATAATGAAATGTCATTATTAAGCGCGATATGCGAAGAGTGTGATGAGTCAAAGGAAAAAAGGTGCATTTGCGGCGCGAAATGATGATAAATGTGAAAAAATATATTAATAATATGGATTATTGAATCAAAGTGCTGTGTAAATTAACCTTGGCACATGAATTAGCATGAAGAAGAAAATAAATAACAAAATGAATGCCAGCTGTCAGCACAGCAATTTTAAGCGAATATCTGTGAGCGTGAAATGCAAAATAGCAAAAGCAATAAGAAAAAATAAATAAATAAATAAATAAAATAAAGCAAAGGTGTAAATAACAGAAATGTGTCATGTGTGAGGTGCAAAAAATGGCAAACGCAGTAAAACGTCAAAAAATGCTGTTAACTCGACTATGCCATTGTAGCAACAACACAAACATACTGCTTTTAAAGGTTTCCTAGTGGAACGAGTTTTCAAATCGGTGACTACACAGCCAAAGCATGAAGAGAAACAGAAAATCAAAAACAGAAAAAATAAGAAAAAACGTAACAATCTCGTCAAATAACAGCGTTAAACCGGTTAGATGGCTGCCTATATTGAAATAAAACAAAGCCGAAATATGCAAAATGACATTGGCAGATTTGAATATCAATTGAAATGTTTCAGTTATTCGAGGAATTTGATTTTTTTTTTATTTTTAACCTGCAAAACCCATATTTCAAACTTCTGCTGAATTTTCTGAAGTGACTTGTTGAATTATTTCAAGTTATAAAACGATTAAATCTTACTATGAGAATATTAAGATTACTATAGAATAAAAATTCGGTTATACCTCCGATTAGAACACCGCTGTGCTCTACATTTTATACAGCGGATCCTCTCAATTTTTCCATTTTATTTAAGCATATTTTGCTGGAAAAACAAAATACATTACGGTGTAGAATCGGAGGGCTATGAAAAGTAGAGTATTTTTAAATATTTCTATGTTTCTCAGAAACTAATTTCTATACGCACGATCCAACTAGCTAATAGTTAGAAAAATATATACATAATATATTGATTCTGGGCCTGTTTGGTTGCTTAAAATTGATGTAGATAATTTTGTGGTACTGTAATCTTTTGGTATTCAAATTACCCCTGCACATAAAGACTTGATGGTTTCGATGGCATTTAGTACTTAAAATATAAGAAATTGTCTTCAAGTGAGCTATTACAGCACATTTGTAAAACTCATTTAATAAATAAAACTTGACTCATCTGTGTTAAAAATTTTAAGGTTAAAACCAAAACACGCATTCCTAACTTACTTTTTGCCTGATTACTCAAACAAAAGCCCGTTATACTCACTGAAAGTCCAAATTTGTAAAACATTATTATTCCATATTCTATCATTTCAATCTTCTTCAAAGATATTTGTATGGAATTTGACATGGCTTGCCAATGTCTTTAAGCCGTTCGAACTCGGTTCTTTCTTAACATAATTGATTTGATGATATGTAAAAAACCAAGTTCTTCAAAACTGCTTTTAACCTAAAAATAACCAATTTATACGGTTTCTTTAGATCTGTGTATGTTATCTACAATAGGCAACCTGCAACTACCCGTTGGCTGGTTGCAGAAGTCTCTTGGTGAGAAAAGCATTCAGTCCCTTGGTATCAATTTACCGCTTGAACAGCTGATTTCCAAAAGTTAAGAGAAGAAAGATAGAAGCGGAGATTCTTCTTCTTTCCTCGCATAGACAACACTTAGGCGGGTTATAACCAAGTTAACCGCATGCCAGTTTCTTCCTTTCGCAATGTGACGCCCAACTGAAGTTTCTAAGCGAAGCCAGGTCCTTCTCCATCGGGTTTTTTTTCAACAGAGTGGAGGTATTCCTCTTCCTACCCACCGAGCACAGCGTCGAATATTTTCAGAATTGGAGTATTTGTGTTCATTCGGACGATATGACGTAGACAGCGTAGCTTTTCTTTAATTCGCTGAACTATGTCAATATCGACGTGCCTTTCACACAGCTCATCTTTCCATCGAATAAGATAACGTCGACTCATCAGATGTTGTCATCGTACATGCCTCTGCACCATTTAGAATGACGGGAATAATGAGTGACTTATAGAGCTTGGTTTTTGTTCGTCGAGAGAGAGCTTTACTTCGCCTACTCAGTCCGAAGTAGGACCTATTGGATTTCGAGGCTGACATTTTTTTTTGCTGTTAATACTGGTTCCAAGATAGACGAAATTACGAAAGCAGAACTAACGACGCGGTTGTTGAGGCCAATGATATCAATATCATCGTCATACGCCAGCAGTCTTCTATAAGATTGTACGTTCTCAATTTAGTTCTGCAGCTCGAACTTTTCTCCAGCAGTGGATTGAAGAAGTCGCATGAAAGGGAGTAGCCTTGTCTGAAACCTCGTTTGGTAGCGAACGGCTCGGAAAGGTACTTCCCGATCCTGACGGAGCTTTTGGTATTGCTTAAATGTCAGTTAACAAATACATATAAGTTTTGCTTGGATATCAAATTCAGATACAGCGGAATAAAAGCAGCTTTAAAATCGACGAAGAGGTAGTGTGATACTCTTTGGACGGGTTTTTTCCAAGATTTGGGCATAGTGAATATCTGGTCAGTTGTTGGTTTTCAATGCCTTAAGCCGTACTGAAGCTCTATAGAACCTTATATGCGTTGTTGAGAGGGCTTATCCCACGGTAGTTGGCGCAGATTGTCGGGTCTCCATTTTTATGGATTGGATGATAAATTCCAATCGTCGTATGTCATTTCTGGTTATTATTTCAATCTGTTTAGACTCTTGTATGAACCCACGATGCACCGCAAGCCAGTCACATACAAACTCAACTCGCAAGATTACACCAATGCTGTTTAGTTGGTAAACACAAACCACGAAACAATTACGAAAAAATTAACCAAAACAACAAAAGAACACTTCCCTCGTATCCAAAGTAACAAACAAATATTGAAGCGAAGTGAGCAAACAATTAAACAAAACAATAAAAGTCTCGTTTAAATGTGCACGCGAACGCAGACGGAAAAATCTGAACAAAAACAAAAAACCGCATTGCACGCAGAGTACTTAAAAACAAACATAACAACCAGCACTAGAACCAACTAAGAAGCACTGAACGTGAATGCAATCGGTCCAAGTAAAATAACACACACACACACAGAAACAACAAATTTCGACGGCGGCCTGACGCATCAGTTTGTTTCACTTTCGCTCCGTTCTCGCGCACATGTGTTGACCTGACCGGCTTGGCAGGCCAACATCAAGCGACTTCCTCGATTGGAAAGCATTTGGCAATAAATTGAAATAATTGCTTGTAATTACAAGAGTAAAAGAGAAAAGAAAAAGAAGAAGGGAAAATAAAATACAAAACTGTAAATTAATGAAAGCAACAGCGACTGAGCACCAGTCCCACCACCAGCATGCCCTTTCCTGAGCGTCTCTCAGACCAACCGATCACTGCTATCTCTTGCTTGCGCTGTTTATCTCCCCTTCGCACAACACACTCTCCACACGTCATAATTGGTATCAGAAACGAACTTTATATTCTACGTTTTTTTGTATTGCCCACTTCGTCTGTGTTTATTTTTATTATTACTTCTTTTTATTTTTTGGCTGCTTTGTTTTTGTTTACTCCACCGGCTGTGAACAACTGGCACTTGGAACACATTGCGGCACAGTCGCTTGGTTATCGGTGCACATACGCATACACTTAATAACACTCTCCTCTCTAATAAAGTACACAATCGGCTCTCGCAATTGACAGCATTCCCCAATAGTTTGTTTGTTATTAATCATTCAATTGAAGCCGATGTCTGAGGTGAAGTTCAACGCTCGAAAAAGCAAGTGTGAACTGAGGCGCACTACTTTGGACCCCCATGTCAAGTTCGAAAAGTAAAAAGTGCTTCTATAGAAATCAAAAACGTGCGGCTAGTTTAGTTTGGTACTCAGATCAAGGTTTTTCTTCGATCTATTCTTCAAAATACTTTATCAAAATATTTTTTGACTCCACCAGTCCAATGATAAATATTCCTATTTCAGTGTGTTTCCTTATCTATCTCCATGTATTATTGGTTCAATCGACTAACTTCTCATTCACTCGTTATGTTTCACTAATGGAATTTTAATGGTATGAGCACGCTGATCTTATCTAATACAACTTTCTTGGCTGAACGTAGTTCTGTTTTGCTATAGTTAAGTATTAGTTGTTTGTCGAGTTTCCTAGACGTTTAGGACACCCAATGTGAAGTCACCGAGTCTAAAATCGCTTCACTCAATTATACGCTGACCACCCTGTGCTCTTGATGACATTTATCAATACAAAAAGTTGTTACGAGATATTGTCAAGAAATCCTCGACCGACAGTTGCGATTCTTTTCCTATACAAACCATTGAAATCGCATATTAGATGCTTCTTATCTTGGAACAGCAGACGACTAGCTCCCATTAGTTTGCATAAGGTAAGCGAGGATATTTGGAAGTTTACCTCTAACTGAAACCGCCACCTCATTATCGTAGGCTACAACATGTACCCCACTCTTTTCGAGATCTGCCTTCCAGCGTTGAAAATATTGACGTGTCTATTAGCAAAGAGAGACTCGGAGATTCCCATATCTTTTGGCGCGCTCAGTATGGCCTTAGGCTGGATGACATTGAAAGCGCTTTCTAATCAAGAAAAAAAGTCGTTTATCCAGAGATTTATCCTTTAAAATATGCATGTTGCGAAACTTCCAGTTTTTCTATTGTTAACGGTTTACGCGAGTCCTTGTGATGTACTTAAAGTGCATTCGGCGATTTTTATGATATGTGAAATTATTCAACAAAGAAATTCCTTTAAATTTTATGGAATCAGATTTCTGATGGAGAATGTCGAAAAAGCCTTCGGTGATAATTGTTTGTCACGAGCAAGCGTTTTTGATTGGTACAAATTATACAAAAAATGTTGAATAATGCTTTTCGACCACTCGGATGTGATGAAACGTATTATTATTGGCGATGAGCCTTGGTTCCATGCTTACAGTTCGGAAATTTGACGAGCAGTCGGCTGAATATCGTGGCAAAAGTGAGCCGAAGACGAAAAAAACAAATTCGAAGCAGACCACAAATCAAGGTTATGTTGACGATTTACTTCGATTGTCGTGGTGTGGTGCCCTCCGAATTCTTTCCGACCGACCAAACTGACACCATGTTATGCGAAACTTGCGCGAAGCTAAAGGAAAAAGAGGTCGGAATTATGGGCTTGGTTTTTGCACCACTATAATGCACTCCGGAAAAACCGTTTTGAGTCAATTGAAAACATTAAACGTGAATCGCTAAGCGCATTCAAAGTTATTTCGGAAATTGACTTTAACAACTGTTTCGAGGCTTGGAAAAACGTTGGCACAAGTGCATTGGGGCCAAAGGGGTTTACTTTGAGGGGTACGACATAGATTTTTAAGAAAGAAAATAAGAAATTTAAAACGAAGGACAAAGTCTTACTATTTTTTGTTCATATGTAGTTGTATATCACTTTGACTTTCCTCCATAACGGGGTAATATAGTTAAAGTGTAACGATCTTTGTGACTGGTTAGTAACGAGGCTATTATGCAGCTCTAGGACAGCTGTAACTGAGCCGAGAATATACCATCAGGTCCCAAATGTCGGACACTGCAAATTACCAAAATAATATTCGTTTGAAATACTTCCTGGCGAACAAAACCTCTCTGTTGCGCGGTCCTTTCAGTTAATCAATTTAGACTTGGTCAATCTCGATTGTATTTTTTACATTCTCATTCTTGAAATATTTATAAAAATTATGCGATTCCGCAGAAAATTTTCAGTGAAAGGGAACCAAGACAGTTAATAAGGACTATTAACTATCGTCTTGGGCGCCGTAGTATGTAAGCGTTCTTCTTCTGCGAAGAGCTTCTTCTTCGAATCACATTGAAAATATTTGTATACACTTAAGCATAATTGCATAATACATGACGAAAATATAATGCTATAGCGGCATGAAACTGCGTTTATACCTACCGGTGATTAATGTGAAAACAATCCTCAATGTCCACATCGAGAAGACAAAGCAGAACACTTTAGCAATTTTTTCTTGATAAAAAAAGTAATCACAAATAAATAAGTGTTTCATTGCCAAACCATTCCATTGCAAGCCACATGCCAGCAAATCAACAAGTTAAAGCAACAGCGCGAGATTGCTGAGCGAGAGATAGTGAGAGGATATGTTGATAGAGAGCACCCGAAACCAACAGGCATAAATTGAGTGTAAGCAAGAATGTGTGAGAGTGCGCGGCTTAATTAAATGTCAAATAAGAGTGCAATAAAATTCCAAGCAACTGAAGTTAAAATCGAACATTTTTAGTGAAATTTATGATGGTGACAACAGATATATTTTGCTTAAGCAGTAAATATTGAAGAGATGAGTTTGGAAAGCAAATAAATTAAAAATAAATAAGTGAATATTGATGAAGCAAATAGAGCAAAAAATATAGTCACAGTTTTGCTCGTGACGTGCGAAATAAATGCGAAAGTGTAAGGTAGAAAATAATGTGGGTTTACTTACATAAATACACATACATACATATGTTTATGTGAATTTGATTATCTTTTTTGCCGGCTGCGACAGTTGGAGCAGGTTTTATTTATTAATG
>CM050322.1:20517799-20573055 GCA_027475135.1 Bactrocera correcta
TTCACATCTCTATATTTAAAAAATCATATGTGCACTGAAATAATATACTCGTATTAGGTTGTGTATGTACTTGAAGTAATATTTGTAAACATAATATGTTAAAAATGTGTTGTTTTAAATCGCCCTAATACCCCTTTTCGCACAGAAGTTTTTTGATAAATTTACCTATTTTTTAAATCGAGTAGCCAACTGTGCGGAAGGCAAAAGCTGGTTTCCCAATTAAAATCTTAATATACTAAATTTATTTGGTGTCGAAATGAACTCCAGTCGCCCGAACTAACCTACTCAATAAAAAACTTCAATATAACACTCACCACATCAACACGCTAATCAAAAAAAAAAAACCACATCACTGATCCCCTCCACACCACACTTAGGGACCCCTATTACATCTAACCCACCACATATCGCTACCTATACAACTACACCCACACACCAAGTCACCATTACAGAGGACACCACACTTTTTTTGTTTCTTTTTTCATTTTTTTACCAAAGGAAAGGTGAAACTGAGCCCGCACTTCTTTTTTCAGTTCGTTGAAACACGTACACCGATATCCCGCGCGAGTTACGTCGACGTCGATGCCAACCACTATCGGCATGACCGATATGAATGAAAACTGCAATTCATAAGAACTGCAACAAAGAAATAATGCCGCCCGTCAACGTTAAAAACCCCTACCCCAAAACACTTAGAATTAATTGGTCTACTTAAATTTTTTCCCCCTTTTTTGTTACCGCAACAATATTGCGACCACACGAAATATGCATATCATATTTCGAAACAAACCAGGGCACTTACATTGGATCACATTGCATTTCCGCTGCACTTTTAAATTTATGTTCAAACGAATATTGCGATAGCAATTAACGTCACAATAAATAGTGCAACATAAATATTTGAGGGAATGCAATTGATGTAATGTGAGAAGTAGGCCACTTGACAAATATTGTCGCAACTACAAGTGGTTGCGCCAAAATAATAATAAAAAAAGAAATAATGTATTTTGTATCAGAAAATAGAACTTAGCTTAAGAAAATATTGGAAATAAATGAACAGAAGAATTCTGACGGTTAATCCGACAAGTCGTGATTTTCTTTTAGCGATACCCCAAAAACCGAAGTTTAGTGTTAATAAGAATATTTGAACAAAAGTTCAATATTCATCGTTATTGATCGAGCCTTAAAAACACGGTTCAATAACCACAACTGGCGCAGTCGACGGAACTTTCCCCCTTAGACAAAAAAAAAGAGCCTGACACAACATGTAAAACCGTTTAAAAAACGTCTTATTAAAGTGAAAAAAAAAAAAAAATATTTTAGAGTGAACTTCTGACATATTACGAAATCTAACTGCCAAAAGTCATAGAATCATTTATAAGAAACTTACTATTGCTTGCGGGTTCAAACAGTGTTAAAATCATTTTATAAATTTTAAAAGAACTAACTTCTCAAAAAAAAAAAAAAAAAAAAAAAAAAAAAAAAAAAAAACACAAATTATACACTTTTAACTACCACAATGGCAATCATCAACAACGATCTAAACCGGATATCAGCGTCGGACCTCCTTAAGGAAGCTGCGAAAATCAAAGAGTTCAGAGGCGACGGGAGCTACGACATATCTTCATTCATTGGAGAGGGGGAAAATGATCCTGCCCTTGTTCGACGAGAACCAAGCGGTCAAAAATTATGTATGGGAGAGACACATAAAGACCAAGATCCAAGGAGGGGGCGCTCCAGAAAATACGGACACTAAACAGAGACTCATCGTGGGACGAAGTGAAGACAGAACTGATACGGAACTTCGGAATAAGGGAAAGCTACCACCAACTCTTTCACCAGGCCAAATCACAACCAGGCAGTATAATGTAAGTCATTATTATTACAACTTAAAAAACATATTAGATAAGCTTAACTCAAAATATAATTTAGACGAAAATAAGCCGACAGAATTTTCTCCTAAGACTAACGAGTCATTAATATTAAAAACTTTTTTAAAATAATATTCCGCCTCATTTATCGGCAATAATTTACGGTAGGAACATTAACTCATTAAGGGAAGCATTTTACGTATTAGAAGAAACAGGACTTACTAATAGAAGCTATTATGGTCAAGTAGGAAATAAAATAAACAATCAAAGACCTGGGGACCATAACCAAACAAATAATAGGTTTTATAATTTTAACAATTCTAATAATAAATTCAACAACGAAAGAAAAAGGGACGAATCCTAGACAAGGAAATACAGAACAAACACGTTTAAAAACAGTAATCGTTTCAATAATCAAAACCAAAGTAATAACACAGCAAGCTCATTCAGACGGACTTACCAAAACCATAACAATTATAACGGTGAAAGAAGTACCAACTATAGGAATGAAATTCCAATGGAAGTAGACCATATAAACCAAGAAGAAAATTTTTTCCCTTGGACCATACCAAAACTACCTTCCGTTAGTAAAATTTTAACAATAAAAAATGAAAAGATTACATGTCTAATCGACTCAGGCTCTACTACGTCCCTTATCGACAATAGAAAATTAATGAAGTATAACAGAATACTATTAAATAACTCAATAAAAATCCGGTCATTTAATAGTGAAGCACTAATCAAATGGGAAATAATAACAATTTTAAACCCCTCGAATTTAATTTTGACGCAAATATGTCATGGAAATTAACTGATTTACATAATAAAGGATTCGATGCAATCCTCGGGCAAAACATACTAAAACCATTACAAGCAGTTATTGATATGAGAAACGATACCTTAAAAATTAATAACGAAGTGATAAAATTTATGAATTCTTGCCCATATAATTTTAATGAAATTTATCAATTAGAAAGTACGGAAAATAGGGACTTACCAATTGAGCAATTTACAACAAATCTAAATAAAGAAGAGAAATTCTTAGTTAGTAAGTTAAAAAAAAAATTACAAGAACCTATTTTATAAAGAAGGAGATGACCTTACTAGTACATCAGCTATTGAACACGAGATAGTGACCACGACAGACACTCCAGTATATTCGAAAATTTACAGATACCCACAGATACACGAAGAAGAGATAACTAAACAAATTAAAGAAATGTTAAAACAAGGAATCATAAGAAATAGTAATTCCCCTTACAATAGTCCTTTATGGATAGTGCCAAAAAAATCAGATAACCCCCAAAAACAAAGAAATGGCGGTTTCGTGATAGACTACAGAAAACTAAATGATATCACAATCGATGACAAATTCCCAATCCCAAACATTGATAATATATTAGATAAATTAGGAAGAGTTTGTATACTTTACGACACTCGATCTCGCAAAAGGATTCCACCAAATCTTAGTAAAAGAGGAAGATAGAAAGAAAAACCGCGTTTTCCACCCCTTTTGGCCTTTACGAATACGTTAGAATGCCATTGGGCCCCTAAAAAAACGCTCCATCAACCCTTCCAAAGGCTGATGAATTGTGTTCTTAGAGAATACATAAATAAAATATGCGTAGTATACATGGATGACATTCTCGTTTTCAGTAAAAACATTAGAAGAGCATATACAAAGCCTAACAAAAATTTTCAATGCACTAAAGAAGCATAACCTTAAGGTACAATTTGACAAGTGCAATTTTTGTGCCAAAGAAACACAATTTCTAGGCCACGTTTTAACACCTGAAGGAGTTAAACCAAATTTTTCGAGAAAATAAAAAAAAATACAAGATTTAAAATTACCAAAAACAACAAGACAAATAAAGTCTTTTCTAGGAGCTACGGGATACTATCGGAAATTTATAAAAGACTACGCGAAAGTAGCACAACCTATGACAAATTTTCTAAAGAAAAATGTCAAAATTAATATTAACGACTCTACATATATAAACTCATTTCAAAAATTAAAACAAATAATGACAGAAGCTCCAGTACTAAGTTATCCAGATTTCAAAAAGAAATTTACATTAACTACTGATGCAAGCAATTTCGCAATCGGTGCCGTATTACAAAAAAAATAAACCCATCCTGTATGTTATGCGAGTAGAACACTCAACGACCACGAACGTAGATATTCTACAACAGAAAAGGAGTTGTTAGCAATCGTTTGGGCCACAAACTACTTCCGGCCTTACTTATATGGCGTCCAATTTGATTTATTAACAGATCATCAACCATTAAAATGGCTATACACGAAGGCTCATTGTAAAGATATAAATCCTAGACTACAAAGATGGATAATAAAATTAGGAGAATACAACATGAACGTAAATTATATAAAAGGAAAGGAAAACAAAGTAGCAGATTTCCTTAGCAGAATCAATAATAACACCAATTTAATAAATTTTATGGAAACAGGTAGCAATCTATCTTTAGAAAATAATTTAGGGCGAAAACGATGTAAATACAATACACTCTCAGGAGGAGCAATTGAACAACCATATACCCATTTTGGACACCATAGTCAATCGGTTTAAAATTCAGATAATTTTTTAAAAGATAGCAAACAATTGGAGTTCGAAATAAAACACAACAATAAAAAAATATACGTAACAAACCCGTAGATCTCGACAACAATATTTCTGATATCCTCAGAAGACATATCACTTCAGGCAAAATTGGCATATACAGCGAAGTTAACGACCATGAATATAATAAATTACAACAAAAAATCATCGAGTTATTTGATGGATTCGACAACATTAAATTTGTTAAATGTTCATATCACGCTAAAGATATAAATAGCGAAGAAGAAGCCTACAGACATATCCAAAATTATCACAAGTTTGAAACAGGACACACAGGAATATCGGAGAACTACGAAGGAGTTAAAAGACATATCTACTTCCCAAATTTGAAAAAAAATGGTACAAAAAATTCGTAAACAACTGCGATACATGCAACAGAGTCAAATATGATAGGCGACCTATAAGAGCAAAATTTAATTTAACGGAAACACCGAAAGATTGCAAAGAAATAATTCACATGGACTGCTACACTAATTCAAAAGCGAATTTTCTAACTTTTATAGACAGGTTTTCTAAATTCGCCACAGCATTTTTTTTTGAAGATAGGACCAGCCAAACTATAATCGAAAAAATAAACCAATATAAGTCGCAAAGAGGACATTTTAAAAAAAAATTTTTGCTGATAACGAATTTTTAAAAACATTAATATTAAAGATTTCCTCAGAAACGAAAAAATTGAACTACATCTCGTTAAACCAAATAACCATACCGGCAATTCTGATGTAGAACGCCTACACAATACACTAGGAGAAAAAATTAGAGTATTAGGTATAGAAAATAAAAACTCCAGTATAACAAATAAAATGAGCAAAGCTATAGAATGGTATAATAACAGCTACCACTCAGTTACAAAAGAAAAACCCATAAATATTGAGGAAGGTAAGTGTAACAAGAGCACAATTTATGACAGAATATTCAAAGAAAAATCTAAGCGAATAAATAAGAGTAACGAAAACAGAGAACACTATGTAGAAGAAAGAAATATAGGTTACGTAAAGAATTTCAAAAGCGTTAGGCATAAGGAACAACCGAAGTTTATAAAAACAAATCTAAAAAGATATACATTTAAACAACGTTAAACGGAAATACAAATTTGCAGGGGCAATGGATCCTGAAACTTTTGATCCTGACAGCAATTTGGACCCTGGGGCTGGGACAAGTAACAATAGATAAAATAGAAAGCAACAAAGGATATATAGAAATACAAACAGGCGATGCAGATATAGTTAAGTCATATGTAACAATACTACACGTTATAAATCCACTAGAAATATCAAATTTACTTAATGAAATAGAATCTAATATAAAATCGGCAAATCTGCAAGTAGGACAAGCAATACTAAACATGCAAATTAAATTTATTAGAAGCAAGATAAATACTATCACACCCCACAGACAAAAAAGAGGCCTACTAAATGCTGTAGGAACTGTACAAAAATGGCTTTAAAGGTACCATGGACGACAATGATAGACAAGACCTTGAACAACACCTCAACATCATCGACACAAACAACCACAAGGCTATCGAAACAATAAACAAACAAATAGATATTAATACTAATTTCAATAAAAAAGTTTCTTGAATTAAAAAGACTTATGCATAACGATAGGGATATGATATCTGCAAAACTAAACTCCATAGGGAGCATAAGTAAAAGGACCCAAGACGAAATTTTAAAACCTCGACTTTTCTCTAAAACTGAAAATATTACAGGACAATGTAGAACACATACAAGACAATATAGCAGCAAGTGGTTTAGGAATTTTACATAGCAACATGATAACCGACCAAGAAATAACAAAATACAACTTAGACCCCACAAAAATTGAAAAAAATAAAATTAGGATCCCTTACAGACAAAAACCATAACATTATTTTCGCTATCAAAATTCCAACAGAAATAATAACACTACACACATCTATAATATTGCCGTTAGGAGATATAAGCAACTTTGAGTTAATGTTTCAACAAGTATATGCACTAAGATATAAAAATGAATTGTTTCGAATTTAATGATAATATAGATTTACAACGTCTTAAGCCAATTAATAATTGTTTGATAAAAAGAAACTGTATGAAAATTTTTAATAACGCCTCCGAAATTATAAACATTAACGAAGGAATTATATTTGTAAAAAATACTAAAAATACTAGTGTAGAAAGTGACTGCATTATAAACAACAGCTCTCCCTTAAGCGGAAAAATATTTAATACATTTTTACAATTGTAGCATAACAATTAATAATAAAACATTTTCAACAAAAAGTAAAATAATTAAAAGTAGCATTGTATTAGCAAGCGATATAGACAACATTAAAGATATAAATAAGAAACTTATATTTGATGATATTATATTACAACAAATAGAAAATATAAACTTTATAGATGAAGTTAAATATCAAAAACGACAACAATACATACATATAAGCATATATACAATATCAATTGTAATTATAGTCAGTCTTTCGATAATCATTTATTGTAAAAACAAGAGAAAGAATTTCAAAATTACTAATGTGATCTCCCAGGAGAGAGCTCAATCAAGGGGGGGAGGAGTTACGTCGACGTCGATGCCAACCACTATCGGCATGACCGATATGAATGCAACTGCAATTCATAAGAACTGCAACAAAGAAATAATGCCGACGTCAACGTTAACAACCTACCCCAAAACACTTAGAATTAATTGGTCTACTTAAATATTTTCCCTTTTTTGTTACCGCAACAATATTGCGACCACACGAAATATGCATATCATATTTCGAAACAAACCAGGGCACTTACATTGGATCACATTGCATTTTTCCCCTGCACATTTAATATGTTCAAACGAATATTGCGATAGCAATTAACGTCACAATAAATAGTGCAACATAAATATTTGAGGGAATGCAATTGATGTAATGTGAGAAGTAGGCCACTTGACAAATATTGTCGCAACTACAAGTGGTTGCGCCAAAATAATAATAAGAAAAAAAATAATGTATTTTGTATCAGAAAATAGAACTTAGCTTAAGAAAATATTGGAAATAAATGAACAGAAGAATTCTGACGGTTAATCCGACAAGTCGTGATTTTCTTTTAGCGATACACCAAACCGAAGTTTAGTGTTAATAAGAATATTTGAACTAAAGTTCAATATTCATCGTTATTGATCGAGCCTTAAAAACACGGTTCAATAACCACAACTCGCGCACCGGCCCTTTAGCGACCTAACCTAACCTAGGTAAAGTAATAAAATTGAATTTGTTTAAAATTAAAGGATATAGAACTTATCCCACATAATTGTTTCACATATATCATGCGGCGCGCAGGAAAATTTGCTATTATTAAAAAATTCTCTTCTAAAAAATTTAAACGATAGAGAAAAAATTAATAAATAATTTTTTGTATTGTTTCTGTGAAATGATAAAATCGTTAAATTATATTTTTTATATGATAGAAATAAAGTTTACGGAAAATTTTTTTTTAAATAAAGAAAAAAAATCGGCCCACTCCGGGATTAGCAGGGATATTTGTCAAATTAATAGAAGTTTTTTTTAGAAAAAAAAATGGCGAACTTCAAAAACAAAAAAATAACAATTTTACTTAAAAAAACCGATTTTTTTATATAATTGATCGTGTTAAATTTTTTTCGTGTATTTTTTCGAAAAGTTCATTCAGAAACAAAAATTTAAAAAAACATGTCTCCAAAAGTAAATTTCTAAAAAAGTTATGGCTATTTGAAAATAAAAAAGCCAGTTTTTAACAAGAAATAGCAAAATTCATAACGTTTTTGAAGTTGGACAAAAAATTTTGAAAAAAATTCTCAAAAATGTTTTTCAAAGGGTAGAAAAGAATGGATAAGTTTCAGCAAAATCTAAAGGGGTCGGGTTCAAAAGTGGTCGATTTGGTATGGAATACCCCATATACATATAACAATCAAAACAACAAAGTGCAGTGACCCAAACAAAGACAAAATTGCGGTAGAAAAAATTTAAGAATATTAGACATAATAAACATAAAATTAGAAACAAATGAAACTGCAGTGCAGTACACGAAAATGGAACATACTTGTATATGCATTTATATGCATTTTACGACCGATGACCAATAACTGCTGTCACTTTTTTATCGATAACATCGACTGTAGTTATCCAATTGTCTTAAAATTTTTTTTTTTATTTAAAATACTCACCAATAGGTGGCGCCACCAGAAACATTTACATTTAAAAAGTTCTGATTCTTTGGCGACAGATCTTGTATACATATGTACATATATAGCAAGATAATAACCGTTTGCCGTTTTATGTTTAGCAATATCTCTTCTGTGAAAAAAAAGAAAACAGTAAGCAGGATAAACAAATAAGCAAAAGAAAATTAAAAAAAAAATTAGCATTATCAACAAAAAACTAAACGGAAACATACATACTACACACCATATATAATTCCATTCCATTTTCTCGCTCTCTCACCTTTGCGAAAAAATAAAATATATGTATGTAAGTACAAGTATACAAAAGCATGCGGCATTCAATCTGCCAAATACATTACAAAACAGAAACAAAATAAATATATTAACAAAGTGTATACGGGAGCATATAGAACGTATGTACATACACACATATGGCGTAGCTACAACTGGGCGCCCGGAGCCAAGGATGCTCTGCCGCCTCCTTTATCTACCTACCTACAAGTTTGCGATATTAACTCTACCAAATTTAGGAACTAGAAGCCACGCAAATTCTGAAGTCCCAAAGTTCTCACAATACGGTTTTTGGGGAAATTGTTAGTAAATTTAAGAGACATCTTATTAAAAGCCATAGAAAAAAACCATTTTCGCCTTATATCTTGTACACCTTTGACACAATTTGCAGAAATTTTTGCCCAAATTGGAGTTTTTAAACACCATTTCTGAAAATTTGGAGAAATAAAAGTATTTGTTCCCAGCGGGATATGGTAGACATTGGTAAGCGAGCAAGGTAAACGACGCAGCATAGATAACCGTTAAAGCAACAACACGCAGAATGATTATATCGCTTACTCCGACCGATTAAAATTAACACGGCGATGTCCTATGAAAAGTAACAGATCACCTCTTTCGGTTACCATAGGGACGAAGAATTCTTCGATGGCACAGTTAACGAAGATCGTTTTACCGCTCCCAAGACGTTGCGCCCGGGGCTACGGTCCCCTTCACATAAACACACAAACAATTCGTGCATACTTATGTAAATACCACATTGATCTCTTTAACGAGCTCTCAATTGCACAAAACATAAGCACGTACAAGTCCAAATATTAGGGTGTACCTAAATACAAATCATTCGGACATCAAATATTTTAATTAATAAAAAAGCGCGTTTTTTAATAACAATTAACATTTCAAACACATATTCAAAATAAAATATAAATAAAAATAATATGCAAGTAAATACAAAACGATATTAATAAAATATATATACGTTTTCAACCGATATAATTAGAAAAAAACTCTTATTTATTTAAAAGAGTTTTCAATTTATTTTATTTTATCGCTTCGATTAGATAATATAAATCAGGGAAATTTAATTCGTTTGACAAATTTTTTAATATTTATTAAATTATAACAGCAATGGTTAATAAAAAAATAAAATAAAATAAAAATATTGGAAACTCTGAATCATTCTTCCTATTTCTTCTTCGTTTCTTCTTTTCGCAAGGTGACGCCAATTGGATATTCCATGCGAAGCCAGGTTCTTCTCCACCTGGTCCTTCCAACGGAGTGGAGGTCCTTCTTTTCCACTACTTCCCCCGGCGGGTACTGCCTCGAATACTTTCAGAGCTGGAGTGTTTTCGTACATTTGGACGACAGGACCTAGCCAGCGTAGCCGCTGTCTTTTAATTCGCTGATCTGTGTCAATGTTGTCATATATCTCATACAGCTCATAGTTCCATCGAATGTGATATTTTCCATGGCCAACGCGCAAAGGACCATACATCTTGCGCACAACTTTTTTCTCGAAAACTCGCAGTTGTTGTCATCGTCCATGCCTCTGCACCATATAGCAGGACGGGAATAATAAGTGACTTATAGAGTTATTTTTTTTTCGTCGAGAGAGGACTTTACTTCTCAATTGCGTACTTAGTCCGATGTAGCAACTGTTGCCAAGATATCCTGCGTTGGATTTTGAGGCCAAGGTACGCGAAATTATCTACAGCTTCGAAGATATGACAGTGACATTGGTACCTAGTCGCGAGTACAACGACTGTTTGTTTGATGACAGGAAATATTTCTTCTTGCCCTCGTTCACCACCGGACCCATTTTCTTCGCTACCTTATCCATTCTGGAGAAAGCAGAACTAACGTCAATATGCATATGCCAGCTGTACACTCTTATAGAAGATTGTACTTCTCGGTTTAGTTCTGCAGCTCCAGAAGAAGGTTGAAGAAGTCAGACGAAAACTCTCTTTCGCCTTGTCTGGAACCTCGTTAGTATCGAACGGCGCGGAAAGATTTTTCCCAATCCTGACGGAGCTTTTGGTGTTGCTCAACGTCAGTTTACACAGTCGTATTAGCTTTGCGGGCAGGGTTCGGCGGAAAGCGAACCGAAGACGCCCTCGAAAAAGAGGGAGTGTAAAGACCTAGCCTTGAAGCTGCTCAAATCGAACCGACAACGTCCAAGGGAGGGGCGCGCCAGAAAAGATGGCAAAAACTAATTTTTTCAAAATAGCCGGAAGCACTTTTCTCTTATTGCTTTGGATTTATGAATATACTAGCAACAATAAACTAAGGGTTTTTCAATGTCATTTTCACCACCTCTCTTTTCAGACCCGTACAAACACAGAGGTTATTTTCGCAATAAGTCCAGTTTGATTTTGTTTTTTCTATTCACAGTTTGAATATATATTTTACAGTCGCTGACTATAATTTAGCAACTTTAATTATGGAACCATCAACACCGGGTATTTATAAAGATTCATTTATATTCACTTTGTGCGTAATTGTGATTTTCACATTTTGGTCATTTTTTTCGGAAACCTACCTTAATAAGTTTATTTTCCTACAGTTTAAGTTTTAAAAATTGGAAAAGTTAGTAAACCCGGCATGATTGGCCGGAAATTTTTTTAATTATCCTGTAATATGTATATTTTGTACTTAATTGGAAAAAAAATTGTGCGGATATTTTGCGTTTTGGCATTTGCTCGCATTTATGTATGTGCCTATATACTACCTTTTGTTGTAGTTTAGTTCGAAGCTTTTTTTTACTTTGTTTTGATTATTTGTTTGTCAAACGTCAACTACAAGTACAGATGTGAACTGCATTGATCTTTATTATTTTAGTTGTAAATCGTCAAATAGAATCCAGTGTTGCCATACTATCTTAACTTTATAATCTTTTAGTGGTTGATTTAACTTTTCATTTCAGATGTTAGTTCAAAAACAATTTTTGTCAAATCAAAACTGATGAAAAGTTTATTTTTTTTTAATTAATTAGAAAAACAAACAAAACTTCAGCAAGTGACTAAAGAAGAATTGAATAAAACATTGAACCGCCTGAAGTCTGAATTTAGACTTCGTTGGAACAAATCGTACCGAAAAATAGACATTTTTAATGAAATTAATAAAACATGGCTGGATTGCTCAATTTGTTTTATGAGAAATTCAAGCCAAAAAGATGGTCAGCTTGAGAGATCTTTTGAAGAAAGCTCAGAGCGTACCAAACGAATGAAAACAAAAGATTTGAGGGAATCTACGCCAGTTGATGTATTGAGTTATGCTACTCAAATGAAATTAAGGGAATCGGGTAAAGTGAAGGCATCAAAACTTTTGATGAAAAGCTTATCTCAGAATTATGATAGCGCAAATATGTGTTCAAAAACTTCATCAGGCCATTACGAAAGTACTTGTTTGTCAGGTGAAGATGCTTTGGCTGTCGTGGTAGATGCCAAGTTGACAAGGAATCAGTACAATATAACAAGATTGGCTGCTCGGGATAAATTTCCTTCCTACAAAGTAATACAGGAAGAAAAAAAGAAATGTTATCCTTACAAAGAACACATCAAGGCAACTAATACGCTTGTCTGAGCAACTTTACAATCCTTACTGGACCACACAATATGTCGTCTGATTATTGCACAGAGGACTGTAATAGATTCCATTCCCGCAAAGGATTTACACAAATTGCGTATGTACACAAAGTGGGGATTCGTTGGTAGCTCAGGCCATAGCTCATATAAGCAAGTATTTAATGGTATTGAAGCTCCTGATTCTGCAGTTTTCATAAATAGTATTGTGCCTATTCGTATTGTGTTGGGCAAAAAAGTTGTTTGGCAAAATCCTGCTCCATCTTCGACGCACTATTGCACTATTGATATGTCCACTTATTCCTAATAACGATGAAGAATATGATGATATTTACGATGATGACGGCCAACAAAACGAAAATTGGTCTAGTGATGAAAGTAGCAATATTAATATATATATAAAATAAAGCAGTCGCCACCAATCACTATATGAACGGTTCAGGTAAATCTGATACAGTCTAAAAACTTCGGTTGTAAGCGCAATATTCTGAAATATGGTACACATACTTACTTAGTAAGAGGAATCAGGGTACCAATTTCCAACTTCCCAGCTTAAGCCGTTTAGTTGATGCCAACTTTTAGTTCATTCTGCTCCACTGTGCGACTGCTTTATTTATATATGTATGTATATTTTTATATTGCTACTTTCATCACTAACCAATTTTCGTTTTGTTGGCCGTCATCATCGTAAATATCATCATATTCTTCATCGTTATTAGGAATAAGTGGACATATCATAATTCCAATACTTCAGTTGGTAACTTTTGGTTATTAGTTCTTTCGAATTTTCTTTTTGAACTTATTACCGCATCAGACCTTAGCATAAATGAATTGAATATGTCCATATTAGTTTCAACACGACGCATTTTCTTGAATGGTTTTCGCGATATCCTTTAAAATCCTTGTTGCAAGCCTCTTGTGCTTCTTCTTATAATTGGCCGATTGGATAAACCGTGAAATGTCGATTCGTCGCCGTTCGCAGCAATTGGGTTTGTGTTATTCGACCACATGAAAGATTTTACGCAAAGATCTTGGTGTAAAACCGTATAAAATACAGCTCGTGCAAGAACTGAACCGAACGATCTGCCACAACGTCAATTTTCAGTGAATGGGCCCTAGAAAAGTTGGCAGAAAATCCGCTTTTTTATCGACAAATTTTGTTCAGCGATGAGGCTCATTTCTGGTTGAATGGCTACGTAAATAAGCAAAATTGCCGCATTTGGGGTGAAGAGCAACCAGAAGCCGTTCAAGAACTGCCCATGCATCCCGAAAAATGCACTGTTTGGTGTGGTTTGTACGCTGGTGGAATCATTGGACCGTATTTTTTCAAAGATGCTGTTGGACGCAACGTTACGGTGAATGGCGATCGCTATCGTTCGATGCTAACAAACTTTTTGTTGCCAAAAATGGAAGAACTGAACTTGGTTGACATGTGGTTTCAACAAGATGGCGCTACATGCCACACAGCTCGCGATTCTATTGCCATTTTGAGGGAAAACTTCGGACAACAATTCATCTCAAGAAATGGACCCGTAAGTTGGCCACCAAGATCATGCGATTTAACGCCTTTAGACTATTTTTTGTGGGGCTACGTCAAGTCTAAAGTCTACAGAAATAAGCCAGCAACTATTCCAGCTTTGGAAGACAACATTTCCGAAGAAATTCGGGCTATTCCGGCCGAAATGCTCGAAAAAGTTGCCCAAAATTGGACTTTCCGAATGGACCACCTAAGACGCAGCCGCGGTCAACATTTAAATGAAATTATCTTCAAAAAGTAAATGTCATGAACCAATCTAACGTTTCAAATAAAGAACCGATGAGATTTTGCAAATTTTATGCGTTTTTTTTTTAAAAAAAGTTATCAAGCTCTTAAAAAATCACCCTTTATAAAATAAAGCAGTCGCCACCAATCACTATATGAACGGTTCAGGTAAATCTGATACAGTCTAAAAACTTCGGTTGTAAGCGCAATATTCTGAAATATGGTACACATACTTACTTTAGTAAGAGGAATCAGGGTACCAATTTCCAACTTCCCAGCTTAAGCCGTTTAGTTGATGCCAACTTTTAGTTCATTCTGCTCCACTGTGCGACTGCTTTATTTTATATATGTATGTATATTTTTATATTGCTACTTTCATCACTAGACCAATTTTCGTTTTGTTGGCCGTCATCATCGTAAATATCATCATATTCTTCATCGTTATTAGGAATAAGTGGACATATCAATAATTCCAATACTTCAGTTGGTAACTTTTGGTTATTAGTTCTTTCGAATTTTCTTTTTGAACTTATTACCGCATCAGACCTTAGCATAAATGAATTGAATATGTCCATATTAGTTTCAACACGGACGCATTTTCTTGAATGGTTTTCGCGATATCCTTTAAAATCCTTGTTGCAAGCCTCTTGTGCTTCTTCTTATAATTGGCCGATTGGTAGTAAAGCGTGAGAAATTATTTCAGGGCCATGTATTAAAAACTTATGCATTGTTGGAGGCATACGATACCAAGGGTATTTATCCACAAAGTACCTAGCAGTGTCCTGGCAATACTTCGTGAACTTTTCAACATTTATTTCATGTCCGCTTGCTACAGTTATTAATATATTGTGCAATCTTTTAATCAAAGTTAAATCCAATTTTGTAATTTCGGCCGAAACCTCTGCCTCCCTAAAGAATCGTCGCGCTGTGTTGCCATCATTAGAATTTCCAAACCCTGGCTTTGGAACATCAACAATCAAACCTCAGCGTTTTTTAAATTCGTTTTGTATTCGTTTTTTATTTTCAGCAACAATATTTTTTTCCAAGTCATTTCGAACTTGCCATTTTTCTACAGGCAGTTTATAAGACAGATGCAAAAGACACTCAAAGAATCTTATCCATCCATGCAATATTGATAGTCCAAGGCTTAAGTTATCTGTATGTATTTCTCGTTTCGTCATTTTGTCAATATTGTTAAAATCTTTTGATGTTGCATTACAAATGTAGCACTTTTGAGTGGATGTCGTCTGGGTTATCGCATTACAAACTTTCCCATCCACCATAGTAAAAAGTAAAGCGTGCTCAACTTCAATAGATTTTCCTTCACATATCGTTTTAGATTTATTAACATTTCTAATCTCTTCAGTAACTTGTTTTTCTCCGCAATTGAAACTTTAGAGGATTTCTTAATAAATTCAATTTTCAAAGGCCTGCAATAGTGCGTCGAAGATGGAGCAGGACTTTGCCAAACAACTTTTTCGCCCAACACAATACGAATAGGCACAATACTAGTTATGAAAACTGCAGAATCAGAAGCTTCAATACCATTAAATACTTGCTTATATGAGCTATGGCCTGAGCTACCATCTACCACGGCAGCCAAAGCATCTTCACCTGACAAACAAGTACTTTCGTAATGGCCTGATGAAGTTTTTGAACACATATTTGCGCTATCATAATTCTGAGATAAGCTTTTCATCAAAAGTTTTGATGCCTTCACTTTACCCGATTCCCTTAATTTCATTTGAGTAGCAAAACTCAGGACATCAACTGGCGTAGATTCCCTCAAATCTTTTGTTTTCATTCGTTTGGTACGCTCTGAGCTTTCTTCAAAAGATCTCTCAGGCTGACCATCTTTTTGGCTTGAATTTTTCATAAAACAAATTGAGCAATCCAGCCATGTTTTATTAATTTCATTAAAAACGTCTATTTTTCGGTACGATTTGTTCCAACGAAGTTTAAATTCAGACTTCAGGCGGTTCAATGTTTTATTCAATTCTTCTTTAGTCACTTGCTGAAGTTTTGTTTGTTTTTCTAATTAATTAAAAAAGAAATAAACTTTTCATCAGTTTTGATTTGACAAAAATTGTTTTTGAACTAACATCTGAAATGAAAAGTTAAATCAACCACTAAAAGATTATAAAGTTAAGATAGTATGGCAGCACTGGATTCTATTTGACGATTTACAACTAAAATAATAAAGATCAATGCAGTTCACATTTGTACTTGTAGTTGACGTTTGACAAACAAATAATCAAAACAAAGTAAAAAAAGCTTCGAACGAAACTACAACAAAAGGTAGTATATAGGCACATACATAAATGCGAGCAAATGCCAAAACGCAAAAATTCCGCACAATTTTTTTTCCAATTAAGTACATAAATATACATATTACAGGATAATTAAAAAATTTCCGGCCAATCATGCCGGGCTTACTAACTTTTCCAAATTTAAAACTTAAACTGTAGGAAAATAAACTTATTAAGGTAGGTTTCCGAAAAAAATGACGAAAATGTGAAAATCACAATTACGCACAAAGTGAATATAAATGAATCTTTATAAAAACCCGATGTTTAAGGTTCCATAATTAAAGTTGGTAAATTATAGTCAGCGACTGTAAAATATATATTCAAACTGTAAATAGAAAATGCACAAAAATCAAACTGGACTTATTGCGAAAATAAGCTGTGTGTTTGTAAGGCTCTGAAAAGAGAGGTGGTGAAATTGACATTGAAAAACCATTGGTTTATTGTTGCTAGTATATTTATAAATCCAAAGCAATAAACGAAAAGTGCTACCGGCTATTTTGAAAAATTTAGTTTTGCCAACTTTTCTCGTCTGCTGCCTCATTGTGGGGCGGCAGCCAATGAGATGGCGAAACGGCATTTGTCCATAGCGCTCACTGACCTTAGTAACCCGGTGAAAAATAGTGAAAATGAAGATATTCTTCTCTCTCTCTCTTCTCACAAATAGATGCAGAACCCATGCCGTTATTTGATGGAGCAGTATAAAATACTCTCGTTTTTTCGTGTTAGAAAAAAGTAAACTAAAATATAAATAAATAATATTATTTTGCAAAAACGGTTAACAACAACAATAATCAAAATACACCTGCAGGAGCTGCACGCCCAGAACAGGTTGCTAAATTTATTTCAGAAAGTGACAATTTAACAATATACTGCACTAGAGTTGCCTCTTCACTGATTCAAGAAAACTCTGAATAGTTATTAGAAATAAAAAGGCAAAATCTTAAAAATTTCTGGACTCGTCTCCAAGCGGCTCATGACGCCATAGTAGAATCTGACGATTCAGACCTACCACAAAACTTGAAACAATCGGCTTAAGCAAAATATGAAAACTTCTTAGACCAACATGAAGAAACAAAAGCTATTATCTCCAATCAATTAATGATAATAAAAGCAATTGCACCTACTCCATATTCGAGAGTAGAGCTGCCACAAATGCAACAAAATCAAGAGGCAAGTTCAGGCATCCACCTGTGACACAGAAACAAAGAATGGCCGTCCTTCCGGGGCAGGTTTACAGCCGTTTACATCAATCATCCAGAACTATCAAAAGCACAAAAATTGTATCATCTCCGATACAAGACAAAAGGTCAAGCAGGCATAATAGTAAAACAGTTCGCTCTTAATGACGATAATTTCAATTTGGCTTGGGAAGCTCTAAAAGCTAGATACGAAAATGAAAGAATATTGGTCGATAAACAAGTAACGACACTAATGCCAAAAATTAAGAAAGAAACCAGTGTAGAATTTATCAAACTACAATCCACTGTTTCAAATTGTTTTTCGGTCCTATCGACACTAAATATCAGCACAGAAAGCTGGGACCCAATTCTGGTAAATATATGTACCTCCGCATTACAGAAAAAATCGTTACTGGGAAAATGATTTTCTCACCACCCAATATGAAATTGTGGAAAGTTTAGAAGGAAAAACAATCAAAACTAAGAACATTAAACACGATCAAATTTGAAGCTTAAATAGACCCCAAGCTAGAAGCAACAAAAATTTAAACAAAAGATTTTACTCGTATATCCAATAACAGCATTTTATCACAGATCTTACAGAAACTTAATAAACAAGAGGAATTCAACTCTTCTTCACAAAATCGCTTAAGCAAGCTTAAAAAATATCTTTTTAGTACCAAAGATGGTAAATCTATAAAAATTCTTCTATGGAACTCAAATGGATTAATCAAACCTAAGAATGAAATCGAAATTGTACTGAACTCAGAAAATGTTGACGTATGTATGGTATCGGAGACACATTTTACGTCACAAACCTATTTTAAAATTAAAAATTATGAAACTTACCATACAATTCATCCTAGCAATTGCGCTCGTGGCGGAAGCGCAATACTAATCAAAAGTACAATCAAACATTTTGAGGAAGAAAAACTTTGAACTAATAAGTTTCAAGCTACAACAGTGACTATTTACGGAGTTAAAAGTCCACTCTCACTTACCTCTGTGTACAGTGCTCCAAGGCATCAAATCCAATTTGAAGAGTTCCAACACTTAATAAACAGACACAGGTATAGATTCATAATGGGTGGAGATTTCAACGCAAAGATCACGCACTGGGGCTCAAGGCTTATGACTACAGAGGGGACAGAACTCTATAAAGCACTGCAGTCAACCGGAAGTTACGCATTCTCGACGAACTTACCATCATATTGACCATCAGATAATTAAAAGATTCCAAACCTGATAGATTTCTTCATTGTTGGCAAAATATCCCGGTATTATTTGTCGATCAATCAGGGTCATGATCTAAACTCGGATCATTCCCCAATCTATTTAAGCTATAGTGAAACCGTCATCTTTAAAGACAAAACAGCGGCCTTATACAGAAAACGTACAGACTGGGAATATTTTAGAACAATGATGGAATGTTACGAAAGAAAATATGACTTTATATTAAATATAGACCAGATGGAATCTAAAATTTTACACTTTACAACAAGTATACAACACGCAGCTTGGAAAAGTACTCCGGAATTAAAGGAAATTGCTGTAAACTCTCAATATCCTAATGATATAAGGGAAACAATTAAATTAAAGAGAAAGCTACGACGTAAGTGGCATCAAACTCGTTGCCCAGCTGATAAATCTATTTTAAATAAAGTCTCTAAAGATCTTAATCGGAAAATTAAGAGGTTCAAAAATGAAAGTTTCACAAAATATCTTCGTTCCCTAAGCAATGGAAAAAAATTCCGACTACTTTCTTTGAAAAAGCTGTAAAAGACTACAAGCACCAGAAACTCAAGTATGTCCCATTAAAATAAGTGCTGATAGCTGGGCCAGAGACGATTCAAAAAAAGCAGAAGTATTTTCGGATTATTTAGCAAAAATATTCTCCCCATATGAAACACACGTTGATTATCCTACTGCTTCCAGTCAAGAAAACGAAAAAATCCCATGTTGCACAAGTAGTGAGCTAAGTGAGGAAATCAAAAGCCTTAAAAACAAAAAATCCCCCGGTTACGACCTGATTACTGCCGAGGTCCTAAAACAGCTTCCTCAAATAAGTGTAGTAAAAATTACCGACATTATTAACGCAGCTTTTCATCTTAAATACGTGCCAACTTATTGGAAAATTGCTGAAATTATCATGATTCCATAGCCAGGAAAACCACCGATTTCTACCGATAATATCGAAGCTATTTGAGAAAATTCTCATAAAACGTATCAATAAAATCATTGAACGAAAAACCATAATTCCAGCGCATCAATTTGGGTTTCGAGTCAACCATTCTACGATTGATCAAATCCACAGGATAACACACGTTATTGAAAAAGCCTTTGAGGAAAAAAAATTCTGTTCTGCCGTGTTTTTGGATGTTGCAAAAGCGTTTGATAAAGTTTGTCACAAAGGACTGCTTTCGAAACTGAAACTAATTTTACCGAAACAGTATTATGACATCATAAAATCGTATTTATCTGATCGCTACTTTCGCGTTAAACAAGGGGAAAAATATTCTGATCTTAGGGAAATAAAACCGGAGTTCCACAAGGTAGTGTTTTGGGCCCTCTTCTTTATATTCTATTCACGCACGACCTGCCAATAGTCTGCAATTATACAACAGCCACATTCGCAGATGATACCGCGTTGCTTGCTGTTGGTAGTAGTGAACACGAGTCCACTAATAATCTCCAAAAAACTGTAAATAAAGTCGTACAATGGGCAAAGAAATGGCAGATAAAGCTGAATGAAGCTAAGTCTGTACACATAGTTTTCACATACAACAAGATACAGTACTTACCAATTTTCATAGACGGTGCTCGAATACCGTACTTTAATTCCGCTAAATACTTAGGAATAACGCTTGACACTAAGCTACGGTGGAAAGTTCACGTAAAAAACAAACGTAAGGAGCTGGACATGTGACTCAAAAATTACAATTGGTTAATCGGTAACAAATCAGTGTTATCCATCGAAAATAAGTTACTTATCTATAAACAAATAATACGACCGATATGGAGCTATGGTGCACAACTCTGGTAATGTACTAACGCAAACAATAAGAAAGTCATCCAACAATTCCAAAACAAAGTACTAAGACTAATTGTCAAAGCGCCTTGGTATTGTAGATGTGCTGATATAGAGCGTGATCTAGGCGTAAACTCGGTTAATGCAGAAATATTAAAAATTGCAACAGCAATAGTGCAAGATTGCTACAGCACTGTAACGAAGAAGTGGCTATGTTAACTTCTGGCGATGGTCCACCTAGACGACTCAAACGCCTCAAACCCAGCGATCTTTTAAATTAGCCAATACTCTTATAGTAGTTTTGTGATTTTGTAACTTTAATATTTAAGTCATATTCAAGTTGCTTGTTAGTCCTTTCTTTTATTTGAACTAGTTGCAATGTATGAACAAAAACAAAAAAAAAAAAAGATTTTACAAAAACAAATGTTCAAATATCTTTGAACATGCTTACTTATCAGCAAAGCCGAAATTCTACTAAATATAAATATCTATTTATATATTAATATACTTACATACATACATACATTTGCATATACATAATGCTTTTACATGGAATGCACATCTACGAGTAATAATAATAAAAATGCATGAGACACAAATCATTAATATACAGCAGAGATAACATTAAACACACACACACACTTGCAATAAATTGTACAATCAACCCCATGTCAAGCAGCAATAAACAATATGCTGCAATACGTACAAACATACACACATACACATATCTTTAGTTATTTAAGATAGTTTTAAGCAAGAATGAATAAATTCTCCCTCGATATAAGACTTTTCAATTCCCCCACCAGCGGTAAGGATTGTTAGAAGCTATATTGAGGTATTAACAACAAACGTTCATATCCGAACAGAGAAAACAAACGGCATGCGAACTATGTAAAAGAGGCATGAACTTAAAACTTGCGAGAAGTTTAAAAATGAAACATTAACGAAAGGAAGAACTTTGTCAGATCAAAGGACTCAGTACAATCTCTTGTCCAATACACATAATCTTAAAAATTGCAAAAGCAAATTTAACTGCTTATATTGTCTTCATTACAGTAGATATCCCATCTCACCCAAGAATCGCTCATACACAAAGAATTACGGGCTTAATTGCAAAAGCGAATCCCGGAAAGCAAAATTCTAAAAATTGCCAGGTGGTACCATGTTGCTCCAAGGCACAAAAAGCTAAAACGCTGCACATCGAATCACAAAGTGGACCAGTTACAAAACTAGTTACCACCATAACAACTCAAGTTGAGTGTAATACAAACAAATACCTTAATTCACAATTAAGGAAATTTCAAAAGTTAAAGAAACTTCCCCTCATCTCAAACAAAACTCTGGAAGATCAGTATTGTGAAGACTTCTCTAAAGCCACAATTATTCGATCAAATAATGACAGGTACGTCGTACGACGTACCACCGTTTTCCAACACTCCACGAACTAGCAGAAAAAACAAAGTCAGAATTCAGTCTAACAATATTAAAAACACAAATATATGCTACTTTTCGACCCCGCAGAATGGGTTACGCCATTAATGAAAAAACACAATTCTGAACAAATCATTAAGCAGTGGCCGGCTACTACTTGCCAAACTAATGCACAGGCGCTTAAATATTACATATAATAAAATTGTTCAAATAGTCGAAAAATCGACACCTATCATAGACTAGTGCCTAATAATTTTTAAATAATAATAAATAATTTCATTTATACTCAAAATTAAGGTTAAGGGTACACTATACGTCCAATGCGATACTGTGACGCACCTAGACTTACTAAAAGCAAAGGTAACTTGGTTTGGCGATCACAGCATATGTGGTGACAAATCTCCCAAAACACGAAATCAATCCCAGGAATCGTTGCAAAGTCTTCTTATCGTACGGCAGAGTGAAGTTCTTAAAAGCTTTCGTTTTAGCGTCTGACCGTTTAATCGAACCGTTTTCTATGGCATAATCTAGAAAATCGATTTAATTTCTGCTCAGACTGTAATTCTAAAACTCGTTTTAAACTACATATGCCCTCGATGTAATCCTTGGGAGGAATAACTAAGTCTTCAATGTAAGCTACAAGAGTGTCGCTTCGTATTAGGTCTCTAAATTTGGTGAAATGAATCTTGGAGAGGCCGCTGGCGAGATCGTTATACCAAAAGGCACGTACTGGAACTCGTATTGTCTATTGTATGTCACGATTAATGCATACTTCCTTGATGTAGGCTATACTAGAACATTGGCTTGCAATTCATTAACTTGCTTGCTCTTTGCTGAGGTGTGAAAGATCAACTTCGTTAACAGTAAACTCTTCAGTACCTGCAACCATGTACAATGTTTCAAACTCTTCATTAAGGATGGCAGCTCTGTTCTCGTCGTCAGAAACTTTGTTCCTACTAGCGGCAGTGCCCGTGTCCACAGTCTCGTGGACCGACTTCTCGGTCTCAGAACGTCATTTCTAATCACTATCTCTCGCTACATGAAATGCTACTTTCAACTTTTTGTTGTCTACTTTGACGGATGTCTTAAAGCTACCCATTGTTGTAGTTTGTTTGTAACGATCCCTGTCAACTGCCGTTGCTATCTACTCAGATCGATGTCCAGACTAAGTATGAGTAATGTATAATGCATATGTCGCTACCAGTGTCAATCAATGCTGGTGCATATTTTCCGTTCAAGTTTATATCTATATTGGCTTGATCATCAGATCATCAATCCACTCCGTTTCTCTGATTTGCCACTTCCATCTGCTATGTTATTCACACTGCTTTGTTCCGATTCGGATGTTTTGCTCCTTAGCTTATAGTCAGCTGCACGATGACTTTATTTACTGCAATTGAAACGAGATCTGTTTGAGTGGACAGCTTTTAGCGAATGGAACTACTTTCTGGAAACTCTTGTGCGATAAAGATGGCTTCTCCTGGTTCACATTCACGAATTGTGACTGACTGGAACGAATCTTCTCATAAACCTTGATCTTCTCTTTCAAATCTGAGATGGTTTTCGTCCGGCATAAGATGCTTTTCTTTGACTTGGAGTCCGGTATGTCTTCGATGATCTAATCCTATTGGTTTCCCCATTTCCATTTAAACGTACTAATATTCTCTTGGATCTCTACTCTCTCTATTTCAATCGAGGATAATACAGCGCTAAACACTTGTCGCAGTGCTAGTTTTAGTAAACTCCAGCTGCTTATGCCGCTTTGGCGCCGTATAAAGTCTTTGCTCCAGACTCAACTGTTTCTTTCGCGTAAATGAATTTCTGCAGACCATTCCAAGGTACCGCTGATGCGTTTGCCTCAAAATCCTCTAACCAACCACGAAGTCATGGAATCATCAACATCGTGGAGAGTGAACTTTTGGTATTCCAATCTAACCTCACGAACGTTCTGTTGACTTGCTACTCCTTCGGCATCAGATTCTGAGCCGTCACGACTAGCCAGGCGAAGTGTTCCATTAGTCGGTCTTGTACTGTCGCCTTCCGTCCGCACGTCCGTTTGCTATTATCACATCTGTTCTGAGGACAGCGTTGCATTTTTTGAATGACATATTGTCTGCTTATATGTTCCTACATACTTACATATATATAATATATGTATATATAATGGTTTGTCAAAAAAAGTCTTGCGGTATTTTTATTGAATCAATTCGTGTGGCACCCATACATCGAGCTTGTTAGTTACTCCAAGCTTCTTTAAATGGTTTATAACGGTTTGATGACTACTATGCCGGTCTCTTTCGACCTATTCAGCGATTTTATCGCAATTTTGGACGACAGGCCTTCCGGAACGTGGCGCATCTTCGACCACCTCTAAACCAGATCGAAAAACGCTGAAGCCATCGTTGTGCGGTAGAAATGGAAACTGTATTGGGTCCATAAACTGCACAAATTTTATTGGCGGCTTGAGATACATTTTTGCCTTTATCGTAGTGGTACTGTAAAATATGCCGAATTTTCTCTTTATTTTGCTCCATGTTTGCGACGCTATAACTCACGAACGACAATCAATCAAAGGCGTGTTAGCGTGTGAAATGAGCTTTCCGAAAAGGTATAGCATGACCCGATGCGACGAATAAAACTAGAACTACGCGCTTTCAGCGCCAACTAGCGAAAATACCGCAAGACTTTTTTGACAACCTTATATATAACAAATTAATAAAAAGGTAATAAATATTTGGGTTTGGTTAAAATTGTGTTAAAATTCAGTCATAAATGAGATCTACAACGGTTTGTTAGTCAGTATTTGACGAGATTGTTTATATGTATGTAAGTTAACACATAATGCCCAATTTCCAGTTGGGTACGAATGTGGTGAGGCCAATACAACATCTTGCCTCATCAGCAGATTGTGTGGGCAACGACCGCCACTAAAGCAACCGCATATCAGATTACATAAACAGTGTCAATAGCCGATTGCGTAAACAGTTGACCAGCGATCGTTGCTTGCACTATCACCAATTGGATAAGCAGAGTCAGCACGACGCAGACGTCAAAGCCGGCAGCGTCGACTACTGAATATGCGTTAGTTAGGTATTGGGCTAGTTTAGATTTAAGTTGAGCTTTAGCCGGAGCACACGTCCCTGGCCAATAAAGAGTACTTGTAAACATATAACTTGTATAATTATTGCCGCGTCCGACGACCGGCTCATACAGTGACTACAGCGTACATCTTTTACTTGTATACATTAATAAAAACTAAGAAAAGTATTTTCACATCCATAAGAGGTTGTTTAACATAAATATTGAAAGTCAGTATCTGACGAGATCGTTTACATAGTATGTATGTAGGATTTAGTTTTAAAAGAATACACCGCTTTTTAGTTTTTAACTTCTTTTGGTTTATTTCGCACTTCAAAATTCAGGCGGTGGCGCGACCGCATTGTACGTCTTCTCAACCACTGATGCTTAAACGACTGAACTTAACAACTGATGCTTAAACAATGAATCTTATTTCTAACACAAAAATGGATGATCCATATGGACCGTTACAATGATGGCTGCTGATGGACGCTTCGTCAATTAACAGCTGATTTGCAGTGTTGCCGTCTGAACTACATTATTCGTTCAGTGACAATACTGCCACATGTTCTATATATTATTTCTTCCTACAATCGGCTATCCTGACCTATTATTCGACCTCGAATAATTAAGTCCACCTTTTCATGTTTTCTGCCACTGTAGTGGTGTTTTTTGGTCCTTCCGTATTTCTTGCTTTGTCAACCTCGTACCTGTCATGGTTTAGTTTGGCGACTACCCTGTACGGTCTTAAATACTTCGGTCGTAATTTCGTAGCCACTCCAAACTGAGTTTTCTTAATGGCTACCAAATCTCCTATATTGTATTCACGACTTTCTTTCCTTTTTTGATTAGACGTCTTACAGTACTCTGTTTGTATATTTTCTATACTTTTGTGAGCACTCTTTCTTAATGAATCACGTTCTAAATTCAATTCCTCTATCTCGACATCCTTTAAAATTTCATGTAAGTCTGGGTAATCTACTACTCGCATGTTTAGCCCTGTAAGAATTCTAAAAGGTGACATTCTCGTACTGCGTGGTGCAGTGTTGTTTAAAATCTGTTGTACTTTTGCGACATGGTTGTACCACTGGGTTGGGTTACCCTGACATTTCTTAGACAGCATTGGAACAATGGTCCGGTGAACGCGTTCTACCTGTCCGTTACCCCGTGGAACACCGGTTGCAATCAACAGGTTTTGTATGCCCTCCTTCGTGCAGTATTCGTTAAACGCTTTTGACGTAAAAGCCGCTACTCTGTCCGTTACAATCCGTTTCGGGTTGCCGAAAACTGAGGATTGTTTCTTTAATTTATTGATTACCTCATCCACCACGGTTGATTTCGTTGGTTATAACCAAACGAATTTTGAAAATGCGTCCATTATGACTAAAATATGATTATACTTTTTCCGAGTTTCAGTTAATAGACACACATGGTCAATATCGTAAGGACCTAAAAGTTTTGTCGATTGGTCCCAACAAGCCCTCTTTCTGACCCCTTTTCGCATCTATTACTATGCACTATACACACGAAGTTACTACATTTTGTAGTTTTTTGCTCAAGTTTGGTATGTAATAATTTCTCTCTACTAGCTTCTGTGTTCTTTTTGCTGCAAAATGACCCTGGCTATGTGCTAACTTTATAATTTCTTCTTCCATACTGGATGGTACCACCAACAATTCCTTTACAAAGTAGTTGTAAAGTAAGTCATTTCTTAAAAAAAAGTTTTCGTATGATTCTACTTCCACAATTTTCCGCACTGCTCTTATCCAATCATCCTGCATTTGCGCCTCTTTTATCCTAAACTTTAACGAGTCTTCTACTAATAAGCAGTATGCACGACTAAGAGCATCTACGTGTCTCATGCGAGTTCCTGACCTATGAACCACATAATTATATTCTTGTAGGTACATTGCCCACCTCATGATCCTGTCTGGTACGTCTTGTTTCTTGACTGTCATAGCGAAAGCGTTACAATCGCTAACTATTTTAAACTGAATATCTCTTAAGTATATACGCCATTTCTGTAATGCCTTTATAGCTGCAAGAACCTCAAGTTCAAAAGCACTATATATCTCTTCCGCTCTTGTGGTTTTACGACTCATATATTCGATGGGATGTAACAGATTGTCTTCTGAATCCCTTTGTAGTAAGACTGCACCGTAACCAAATTTTGACGCATCAGCATGCACTTCTGTTTCCGCATGCGGATTGAAAAGCTTCAATGCGGGCGCATTTACTAACGCACGCTTCAGATCTTGAATGGCTAAAAGTTGTTCTTCCCTTAACCCAAACTTTTTGTCCTGACGAAGCATATCTGTTAGCGGCTTCGCATTAACTGCATAATTTTGGATGAAACGTCTGAAGTATGAAGTTAAACCTATAAATCGTTGTAATTCTTTCTAACTAGTTGGTACTGGAAATGCCCTAACTGCCTTTGTTCTCTTCTGAAGGCAAAATCGCCCCGTTCTCCACAACGAACCCGAAAAAATTAATCTTTCTCTTTAGAATTTGGCATTTCTCCCATCTAATGTGCAAACCGTTTTCACTTGCATGTTTTAATACCTTTTCCAATTTCTCTCGACCTTCGATCTCATCCTTGGCGGGAATGACGATATCGTCCATGTATATTATGACTGTTTCATCCGCAAGCATGTTCTGGAATATTGCTCGTATGTATCGACAAAATACCGCCGGCGAATTATTAATACCAAATGGCACAAAACAAAACTCATATTGGCCGTTCTAAGTTACGAAAGACGTGTATTTGCGAGACCCTGGTTCTATTGGTACATGATAGAATCCGTTCTTCAAGTCCAATGTGGTGAAGACCCTTGCACCCTGCAATCTGTCTAATGCTTCGTCCACCACTGTCATTGGAAAATTGTCCCTGACTATTTTCTCATTTATCTTGCGATAGTCACAACAAAACCGTTTTGCTCCGTTTTTCTTCGTAACTAACAAAACTGGCGAGGCGTATTCCGACACACTCTCCTGAATGATACCTTTTTTAAGCATACGCCCTACCTCTTCATCAATACATCTTTGATCCGCCTGCGACACTCTACGTGGCCGCTGAAATATCGGTTTCTCATCCTTTAATAACAATTTCATCTGTACTGGCGTTTTACTCGACTTCCAAGGATACTAACTATTAATCCAACTGTTAACTACTTTAGCCTCGTCTGTCGGCAGATGCGATAGATCCACTTTATCTGACTCCTCAAACATTGCCGTTTCCATTTAACACAATACCCTGAACTCTTTGCTTAACCCATTGTCATCCATGACTTCCGACCTCGTTTCTAATACCGATCCGGTAATGTCCTTTTGTTCCTCGGAAACTTTAATTTGACTATTCCCATAGTCTCTTAACTCACGGTGAGTTGACACAAACCCTTCAACATCACCACTTGCACCCCGGTGAGCTGGCACAAACCCTTCAGCATCACTGCATGCACCCTGGTGGGCTGACACAAACCCTTCAGCTCCACCACACGCACCCTCAGGAATCTCCCCGATCCCTGCGTGCTTCGCTGCCTCCTCAGCAGTCCTCACAAGTTTCCTGAACTCAACACTACCTTCTCTAAAAACTAACTCAACATCGCAAAGTACATCATTTCCAATTATGGCTGCATACGGAATATCACTTTCCCTGACCACGTGAAATGTTACGTTTAATGACAACCCTTCTATTGAAATATCGGTCGTAAAGCTGCCTAATGTCGTAAGCACGCCTTTACCTACACCGAACATTTTTTGTTTTTCTCCAATTAGCTTTATATCTCCTAACATCACTAAGGTATCGTACCTCATGATACACACGATACACCCTGTATCCACTAGCGCACTGAAGGTAAAACCGTTGATAGTTGCATCAACGAAGATCATTACGCCTTTTCTGGTGGACGTTTCTACGTTGCGAACAATTGTATTTACCCGTTCACTTTTTATTGTCTTATCCCTTTGCTCTTTACACTGATGAGAATAATGCCCCTTCTGTTTGCACTTAAAGCAAACGACATTGCCAGACCTAGCCTCCGGACAGGCTCTTGCTATATGACCTTCCTTGCCATACTTAAAACATTTCGTTTTCATCGATTATTTACTATCTGTAGCGAACCGTTCCACGTATCCTTTGCCTATTGTAGTTTGTACACTTCTAACTTTCTGGTATATGCGGATTTGTTCTTTCAATTCGCCCACCGTTTTTGCTTGATATAACATACTCTTATTTGCCTTAACATCTGGTATGCCATCCACGAAATACTCTACCACGCTTCTTTCATCTAAAGAGATTTGCTTCCCTATTTCTAAAATAGCATAAAGGTATTCTTGAAAACTTTCTTTTAGCTGTTTACGCCGGTTTCTTAATGTTCGATGCACTTCAACGCACATAATTTTTCCCCAAACTCATCGATAAGAGAACGCTTTAAACCAGCCCAATCTCTTCAATTCTCCACGTACAAACAATTTTGCTGCTTCCTTAAGTAGTTGTTTAGCGTATACAAATCGTTCTAAATTATTCCAACCGACCGTGTTAGCCATATCATCAAATTCCTTAACCCAGTGACGAACGTCGCAAGTATTATTACCAAAAAAATCTGAAACACTGTCTTTAATGTCACGCAACGAAAATGACACCTTCTGCGAATTCGATGGAGCAGCATTTACATCAACGTACAACGAATTTTCCGATTCGTCGTCGCATCCCCCTTCATCTTGCTTATCACCGAAGACTAAATGTTGTAGCAAACACAGTTGCAACTCCTTTTTCCTACCCGTAACGCATAAACCTAGTTCCCTTAGTTTTTCTTTTAACGTCTATACCGTCATTGCCCTATTGGTTTCAGCATCCATCTTACAAATTTACTTTTTCTCTCTTAATTCTTATAAAAATTCAAATTAGGGGTACGCTTTTACAAATTTAATTCTGTTTTTTAGAAGCAAATGTACATGTTGATTTTGCTTACAAGCTAAAAGCTACACATTCTACTACATTACATCGCAACTGAGAGCAAATAACACGCTTTTCTTCTCAATTAACTACAAAATCATTATAACTTATCTTAGCTCCCGTTTCTCTGCTGCCGTTGTTCAGCTTTCTTCGTGCGCCGCCTACGCTGTGTTGTTCTGCTGCTAGCTGCTACGATGCTTTGCTGCCTACTGCCGCGATGCTTTGCTGCCTGCTGCTGTGAAGCTTTGCGCGTCTTATGCGCCCGTCTACGGTTTTGCACCGTTATAGAAATTTCTGGAAAATGCGTTTACTGCCAGCGATATCGAACTGGGTACAGTTACTTGCAGATTACCAGAAATCACTAACTGTTCACTTTTAGGTTTTCGGTTTTTTGTACGTGTTTTGTCGTACACTTCAGTACTTTGTACTACTGTCACTTTTAACTTTCCGCTGGCTCCCAAAAACAACACAAAATTTCTTTCGTTGGCACTATTCACTTGGTATTATGTGCTCTTGTGGCGTTGCACATTTCACTACTAATACTCGTACACTGTTCTATGCTAACCACTGTTTGCGCACTGGTACAGCCACTTGTCCGATCGCAATCTTGCTGTCTCTAAGCCACTCACAAAATGTCAAATTCACAAAAATTGTTTATTTCGCAAAAGAAAATGTTTTTTTTTTTTTATTGTTTATATAACCGCACAACACAATCCGGACCATCCCGGTTGAGCCCCCAAATGTAGGATTTAGTTTTAAAAGAACACACCGCATTTTAGTTTTTAACTTCATTTGGTTTATTTCGCACTTCAAAATTCAGGCGGTGGTGCGAACGCATTGTACGTCTTCTCAACCACTGATGCTTAAACGACTGACCTTAACAACTGATGCTTAAACAATGCTTCTTATTTCTAATACAAAAATGGATAATCCATATGGACCGTTACAATGATGGCTGCTGATGGACGCTTCGTCAATTAACAGCTGATTTGCAGTGTTGCCGTCTGAACTACATTATTCGTTCAGTGACAATACTGCCACATGTTCTATATATTATTTCTTCCTACATGTATACATTAATAAAAACTAAACAAAAAGTATTTTCTCATCTGTACCGGTTCGTTAAACATAAATATTTAAAGTGTGCAAATGTTTGAAACATTGTGTGTGCGTTGGGTTTTTTGTTTGTATTTTCGTGAGTTCAGATATGAAGGCAACGCACACTTCTACTGGTTTAGCAAAACCAGCGTTAGGTTCTACATCGCCACGGCGCTTCGTTAATCTTCCACCAGATGTTGTATCTATGAAATACATCAAAAAATTTTAAATCAGTAATCTTTAGTGCCTGATAAAAAAAAAAAAAAAACATTTTATCATAATATTTATTTTACATATTTATTTAGAAAAAGAAAACAGGTATCCATTTTAATACTTCAGGCATTAACGCCATAAAGAAATCAGATATACCTATGCGTGAAATATTGCGAAATATTGGTTGTTTTTATTATCGCATAACTACGCTTTACACTTTTTACAGAACCAGGAGGTAAGTTTCCTACAGTTACTAAATTTACACTTATTTCTAGAATCCATAAATAGTGAGTAGTAGAGGGTAGTACTTGTACACCTGTCCGGGGTCTTACTGTACTGGGTCTTCCCCTTATATTTTTCGAGTGACTTCGATATCTACATACGGCAAAAAAATAATGAATCGGAATATCGGCTAAAGAATTAGTTGGTAGGGCGCAATGCCTGAAGTATCAAAATTGATACTCCCAAAAATAGCACTAGTTTCTCCAAGTAAAACATGCACACGCAAACAATAATTAAATCATAGCGAAAGTTGTATATTCACTTACCTCAAAAGTATTTATATTTTTCAGAAAAAGAAAATATATCAAATTTGTATTCAACAAAACTTTTAGTAAAATGTGTTTACTTGTTCACTTTGCCGCGCAAGCAATATGTCATAGATAAAATAAAACAATAATGACATTTGATTTTTTTTTTTTTAATTTCGTTGGAAAGAATATTATACAACAGTAAAATACGTACAGCCAACCTATAAAAAAAACTAATAGTAATGTGAATATTCGGTTTAAAAGATTGGTATTAAAATTGATACTCTAGGTTAATAAGGGTTAAAAACCTAAAATAAATTAGAATTAAAATATTTTGCGAATGCAATTCAACTTACAACTTGAATTTAAAATTTGTCCAATCTCCTCCCAAATTTGATCTTTGTTGTGGACGACACAGCGACAGGTCGAAAATGCATTTATGTTTTCTCACTTCTTCTATGAGCAATTCATTCATCCAGAATAAGAAAATTAAACTATCAAAAGTACGTAGACGCGCGAATTAATAACATTGGGGTTATTTTTAACAAAAAATATGATATAGCTCCTATTTTCATATAGGAGCGATCTTTATTGAGTAATATAATAGGTTGTCATAAAAGTCTTGCGGTATTTTCGCTAATTGACGCTGAAAGCGCGTAGTTCTAGTTTTATTCGTCGCATCAGGTCATGCTATACCTTTTTGGAAAGCTCATTTCACACGCTAACACGCCTTTGATTGATTGTCGTTTCTTTTAAGTCGTTCGTGAGTTATAGCGTCGCAAACATGGAGCAAAATAAAGAGAAAATACGGCATATTTTATAGTACCACTGCGATAAAGGCAAACATGCATCTCAAGCCGCCAATAAAATTTGTGCAGTTTATGGACCCGATACAGTTTCTATTTCTACCGCACAACGATGGTTTCAACGTTTTCGTTCTGGTATAGAGGTGGTCGAAGATGCGCCACGCTCCGGAAGGCCTGTGGTCCAAAATTGCGATAAAATCGCTGTACTGGTCGAAAAAGACCGGCATAGTAGTCATCAAACCGTTATAAATCATTTGAAGAAGCTTGGGTGCCACACGAATTGATTCAATAAAAATACCGCAAGACTTTTTTGACAACCCATTACAAAATACAAAAGACGAGGCATGTGTTAGTAGCACAGTTATTAATACAATATGTAAAACCAGAGAACGTATAAATATACGAGAAGGTTCACGATATCAAAAATTTAGGGATATTTCAATTTTGGGATATTTACTGTTTTGGATGAGTGCATTTCAGGACAGAAAGTTATTAGCGCACTTCACCACTTAACATCAGGAGACACGAAGATAGCGGAATAGAGTATTTTCAGTGTTAAATGAGAAAAATAATGATAATTCCAATATTAAGGAATGTAGGCTTACAGATTACCTTTTTTACTATGTGCAAACGTTGCTGCATATACATAATTTATAGATCGGTATACATATGTATATGTATGTATGTATGTATTTGTTATGAAAGCACATAAGTATGTACATATATATTTTAAAATTGAGCTATTTTATGATTAATTTCATAAAATCTTTGCAAATATACATATGTAAGTTAACACAACACTTGTTACTCAAGCATCGACTTACAACTTCCGGCACGTGTGAACGAAATGCACCAGAAAGTGCATGGTCAGCGGCTGCACTACCTGTTGTGCAGCATAAGATTCGTGGAAGCGAATCACGCCACTTATAATTATTTAAGTTAGAGTTAAGTATAAATATTGTAATTCGGTTAAGCTCGGCGGTTACGCTGCCCCAATGCAGTGCCGCAAAAAAAAATATATTTTTTTAGTTATTCAATAACTAAAAACCTTAACTGACGCCCGAGCTAAAAAGCTATTAATAATGGAGGAAGAAAGGCTCCTAGTAGCGAAAAGCAAACGGGAAGCACTAGTTGCTAGCCAACTCTATTCGCGAGTACTGAATCACTGAAAAACCACTATACTATGGTGAAAAAAGAAAAGTTAAATCTAAAAAAAAAATAAAATAAAAACAAATACAACTTGCTTATGTTAAAGTTTATTGTGCCATAGCGTTAAAAGTGAAAAGCAAAAGACATACAAGGAGTTATCTGTTAAATAAGAAATCTTTGATTGTCATATGTATATAAAAACGTGGAGATATTATAAATAAAATAAAAAAGCAAACGCTACAACAACAACGGGAGTAGCAGCAACAACAAGCTTTAATACAACAACAACGCCCCCAGCAACAAACATATATAGCTCAGCAAGTGGATGACGATCAGAAGTAGCAGCAAAGACAACAGAATACCCAGCAATCCTGTAAGTGGAAACAGACTACAATAACTATACTTAGACATTATATCCATTTAAGAATTATATTATATTAAGAATATTAATATATTAATAATATTATACTGAGAATATTAAAATATATTCAAATGGCGAACCCCAATAATTTAATCCGTCCTACAATACTTCCCACCAATTCGGCACCTAATACCCCTCAGACATCCCAAAATGCATAATTGAGCATGGACGACCTGTCCAGACTCATAGCTAGTATAGCTTCAGATATAGTAAAGACACAGGGACCGCAAGTGGTACATGCGACATTACACCCAAATGCAATTGCAACCGACATTACGGACCAAACAATAGACATAGAACATAGAAACAACTTAGGCGAATTGGATAGGATACCTGACATCGTAAAATATCTAAAAGAATTCTCTGGAAATCCAGGAGAATTCAACTCGTGGAAGCGTAGTACGAGTTTTATCTATATATGAACCTCAAAAGGGGACACCGAAGTTTTACGAATTTTAAGCGTAATACGGAACAAAATAATAGGCAATGCCGATGCGGCATTGGAAGCATACAATACGCCACTTGATTAGCAATTAATTTCTAAATGTCTAATTATGCAATACGGTGACAAGCGCGACTTGTCAACATTAGAATATCAAATGACCACATTTGTCCAAGGAAATAGAACAGTTTCGGATTTCTATCAACAGGTGTATAGCCATCTTTCATTGATACTAAATATTTGAGGTTGCCTCGATATGGGCAACAAATCTCTTCGCATGCTGACTCAAACATATAGAGACAAAGCATTAGATACTTTTATAAGAGGGCTTAACGGGGATTTACCTAGACTATTAGGAATAAGAGAGCCGGCAGACCTGCCGCAGGCTCTTTATCTCTGTTTAAAACTACAGAACCAAAACTTTCGTATGCGCACAATGCAGAACCAGTACAGCCGCCAGCCCTATCTCCAAGAAGGAATTTTCCACAGCCACAAAGGAATTTTCCACAACCCCAAATGCATCAATTTTATCCCGACCTAGCGCATTTACCCCAACCACAGCGGACAACTTGGCAACCAAGGCAACAACAATATAACAATTTTCACCTCGATAATAATCCCACAAGGCCTCCGAAACCGCAGCCACGTAAAGAGCCCATGGACGTCGACCCGAGCATACACTCTCGTCGCGTTAACTATATGAACAGACCCCAAGGAAGTGAGCGCTTTGGCAAGAGACCACAACAATTTCCGAATCAACAGCGAAGAAAGGAGCAACGAACATTTCACATTGACACAGCTCCACAGGAATACGAGCAATTTGGTGAACCGAATATCCAGATATCCATTTTTTAGGATAATTAGCTCTTCGCTCCCCTCTTTCGAAGTAAAGGCGGAGAGCGGCAGAATTTTAAAATTTTTAGTGGATACAGGTTCCAGTAAAAATTATGTTAAGCCAGAGCTGGCAAAAAAAAAGAATCCAAAACGACAATCCCTTTTTTGCAAAATCTATTGTGGGAAATTTAGAAATCAGAGAACATACTTATGTTCAAAAATAAAATTAAATTCTATCTACTGCCACTTTTCAAAACATTTGACGGTATTATAGCGAACGATACCCTTCGGAAATTTAAAGCCATTATATACACTGGTGAAAGTTACATGACTTTAAGTAAAGTAAGTAACGGCTTTAAAGTTCACCTCAAACAATTCCCCTCACAGCGAGTGAACGCAATTAATATAGATGAGAGAAACCTCTCAAAAAATCAAATGCACACGATGGAAAACATCGTAAATAAATACCAAATCTTTTTTCTGAAACCGACGAAAAGCTAACTTATACAACGAAAGTTGTCGGACAAAATCGGATAACATCCGATTCCCCTGTTTACACAAAATTTTATCCATATCCTGCAGCATTGAAACAGGAGGTAGAATCCAGGTAGAAAAGCTTTTAAGTGATGGTATAATTAGACCATCTAGGTCACCGTACAACTCCCCAGTGTGGATTGTACCAAAGAAGCCAGATGAGGCAGGAAATAAACAATACCGTATGGGTGAAATTTATTTTCGAAAATCATCGAAAGGCAAAATACCGCAAAAAGCGTTAGAAGAGTACGCTTAGAAAAAATATAACCAAAGTGTAAAGAGCATATTCTGTTCTTACTGGCTGTGACACGACGTCAGTTTTTTTCCAACGTGGCAAAATCGTGTTTGCAAAAAATTTTTAAAGACGAACAGACTTGTGAAATGCGCGACGGTTTTTAAAAATGAATGCAAAGATATCAATGAAATTTTTAAGGTTAGTGTTACATGCACTCTTGCCTTATACGGTGCCCCCCAAAAAATAAAAGATCTTCATGTGTTAAGATATAACTTTTTTTTGAAAGCAACTGCTAAAACTACCTGCGTTAAACTGCCGGCTTTATCGCCTACTGCAGATTCCACTTTTGAACACTTTAAAAGAGTATTTTTACAAATTCAAGCATGGCTCGGAAGAGAAATATCAAACAATGATGCAGCGACCAGCTCCAGAATCTTTACTGAAAATTATGTTTTGCACATGCAAACCAGGATGTGGAGCATCTTGTGGGTGCAGGAAAAATGGATTAAACTGCACTGCAGCTTGCTTAAAATGGTGACAGTTGTACCAATCCTTTACCTACAATCTAACTCAACGAGATCGACGACGACGATAATGAACAATAATGTATATAGATAATGATAAATTTTTGTTGTAAATAAACCAACATTAAAGTTACTTTGCAAACATAATTCATTACATACATATGTACATATAACAGTATAAACTTTACTGTAAACATTTCTTTCTCTTTCGCCTCTCATTTTCCAGTAAATTGTTGTAATCGAGATCGGTCAATTTTTTTTTTAACGTTTTTGTATGAGGTTTTAATAATGGAGTCAAACACTTGTTATACCGATTCATTGACAGTCCCTGATTTCCGAGATTTTGCTATTCTTTCATTTTCGTATCTAGCTTTTAGAGCTTCCCAGGCCAAACTGAAATTATCGTCATTATGAGCGAACTGTTTTACTATGACGCCTGCTTGACCTTTTGTCTTGTGATACGGAGGTGATACAATTTTGTGCTTTTGATAGTTCTGGATGGTTGATGTAAACGGTTTTAAACCGGAAGGACGGCCATTCTTTATAACCTCCATAGAATGTTTCTGTGTCACATGCGGCCACCTCGAGGTGGATGCCTGAACTTTGCCTTTTGACTGTCTATTTGTGCCAGCTCTACTCTACTGTGGGGAGTAGGTGCAATTGCTTTAATGAGCTTTAGTTGCTTGGAGATCATAGCTTTTGTTTCTTTGAACTGGTCTAAGTAGATTTCATATATGGCGTATGCCGAGGATTTGAAATTGTATGTTCTGAATCGTCAGAATCTAGAATGGCGTCGTGAGCCGCTTAGAGACGAGACAAAAAAATTTTTAAGATCTTTGAGTTTTGATTTCTATTATAATAACGATTCCGAGTTTTCGTGAATCGGTGAGGAGGTAAATCTAGTGCAGTATCTTATCAAACTGTCACTTTGTGAAATGAATTTAACAACCTGTTTTGAGCGTGTATCTCCTGCAGGTGTATTTTAATTTGCGTTATTATGGACCATTTTTTGTATATTGTGAGTTAAAATATTTCTCAAATGAATTAAAATTTCCTCAGAGTAAACTGATTTGAATAAGGCAATTGAATTGAAACTTTTTTAGGTAAATGTTTCTATTTTCCGTTTAGGTTGCTAAAAAACGAATATGATATTTCGTGTTATTATTTGCAAAATAATAATATTTATTTATTTTATTTTGGTTTTAAGTTTGCAAATATCCGCACTTTTCATTTATAAACACCTTTTACGTCCTAATGTTAGTATTTAGGTACACCTTAATACATGGACTTGTATGCATGCATGTAATGTTTGAATGTAATCTTTGAAAAAGTGAGAGAGAGATTAAAAATTTATATACATATATACATACTTACATACCTATGCAGATATTAATAGATTTATTTTTTTCCGTTTTTGTGTTATGAAATCGTGCCTTATGATTTATGAAGTATAAGGAGGACTGCCGGAAATATGTGGCAATTAAATATTTGATTTTGTTTTGATTATTTGGTGTGTTTTGAGACAAAGTTATTACTAATTTTTTTTTTTTGATAAAATTTTATTTTTAGGCATAGACATGCATATGTGCATAGATTAAATAAATAATGGACATAATATGCTCACTCTGTTTTCCAATAAGGGTTTTTGGGGATTATGCGGCTGCACACATGTATGTATGTGCTCTCCGAATCGTTTCCATCTGATATGACTTGCAATGTTATTGGTGCGTATGTCTATCTGCGTTTATTCGGGCCTCTTATGTCAACTCCTTCTTCTCCACTTCTAGTTCGTTGTCTTTGGCTTTAGCGTTGTTTCGGGTGTTATTCGCCCAATTTTTTTTTATGTGAAACATCTTTAGGCGCGGGTAAACATGATTGTCGCCGTGGTTACGATCACCACACTATATTATTATTATTATGGAATATATGGGCGATACGCAGTCTATACGTAGTAGTCTATACGCAGTCTACATGTAGCATATATATTAGGGTGTGCGATTCTGAGGCAACCTTTTTTTCAACGGAAAGACAGGCTAAAAACTTTCGAAAATGTGAAAAAAGTCAATCAAAAGATGAGCCTTAATATTAATATTAAGAGGTGCCTGTTTCAAATTTTTTATTTTCCATTTAAATAACATGGAAAAAACTTAACATGTAGACAAATTTACAAATATTATACGCATGGTCTGTTATATTTGCTTACATGCACACATAATTACATACATATGTACGTAAATATACGCGATCGCTTGGTCTTTTAATATGTCATCAAACATATAATGCACAGCAAATAAATATGTAAATATATGTATAACTTATTAAACATACATTAATTAAATATTTAGGTAATACCGCATGTATGACTTTATTCAGTGCCGGATTAAACTAGCGCGGGGCCTGTAGCAAATTCTGTCAGGGGGCTCTCGGTTTGCTATAGGTGCTCAAGTTTAGGGAACTAAATAAAAGAAAATTGTTACAAATAAACTTTTCTGGATTTATTATAGGCAAATTTAGAGAAAATATTTTCAATATCGACTTCTTTAAGCTAGTCATGCTCTATATTCAACAAAGTGAGATGATTAAGACGTTCTTTGTCCACAATGTTCCTTAATTCATTATTAATACGTTTTGTTCACATGAGCTATGAACGTTCTGCGACATCCCACATCGCATCACTACACGTCACATCATATCACGTCACGTCACAACACCTCATCACACAACAGTTCACAGCATACACCAATACACACACACGCATCAAACACAGTACTTAACACCGATCATTACTACAACACTATAACACAACAACCACACGATTATCAACGAGACGACTCGTAATCAGCTAATATTCAACACCCAAACCATCAAAAGGGATTAATCTGACCGGGATTGCGCTCTTACAGTTTCATCCGTAAAGCAAGACAGTCGTCCGCGAAATTCAGTTTTTCATCATTTTTATTTTTTTTTGCACATGCGCTACCAATCACCGCAATTTCTTTTTTTTTTAACAAAATCGCCATGTGACGTAAAGCACCGAGCTCGCCAACAGTTTCCAACATTGGAATTTCGTAATACACCGTGTTGTATACAATAAAATAAGATTCTATTGTGAAATACTACAGTGAAATATATATTTTGTAACGTGTGGAAATCAGTGCGTTTTATTTTCCAACTCATAGGTATACTATAGAAAGTAAGTATACCAGTGGCATACGTTACTAAATGGTCCTTCGAGCCTTTCAGAAAGGCACCTAAGCAAAAAATAAAATAAAAATTTTAATAACTTCGTGGTGCAAGTGTAGTGTTCGAAGCACAAAATTCAACAAAAAAAAAAAAACTTTTAAGTGAACATATGCATAAAGCACAAAGTTACAAAGAACCAAAACTCAGAGCCACAGAAAATAGAAAACTTAAAAAAAACCCAATCTCAGAACCACGGAAAATAGAAAGTGAAAAAATATAAGCACATAAAAGAAATTAGAATATAAGAAAAATAGAAAGTGACGTGTAAAGATACATAAAAGAAATTAAAACTTAAAGTGAGTGAAAAAAACAATAAAAACCCTACTAACATCAAAACGGGCGCGGTAATAATACAACAAAGTTTAACAAACATAAAACCTAAAATCGAAAACGGGCGCGAAATAAACTAAAAACCCAAACAACAAAACCAAACCCTACTAACATCAAAAGCAACGGGAGCGGTAAAATTACAAAGTTCAACAAACATACAAACATTAAAACTAAAACAGCAAACAGGCGATAACCTACATATGTACATATATACCAATGACAATTGCCACAAAAAGTCACGGGAGACTACACCAACAAACAACAAAGAGAAAGACAGCAAATCATCAGGGACAGCGCTGGACGTACATAAGAGGAAAAAAACACTGAATAAGGAACTAAAAGAAACAACGAGTAAAGGTTAAATGACCCAAAACCCTTGGCGGAAATAAATGTGAGTCCGTTCCATATATAAGTTGATATATAAAAATATATATATTCCATTTTTATGCACATATATTTGTATGTATGTTAAGTTACAGTTTTGACGGTATTTCGGGACACCGTTACCTGTTTTTAATAGTTTGATGTATGTATATCTACAAAAAAAACAAAAACATTTTTTAAAAAACTGCAAAAGTACAGTACCCGCCTTTTTCTTAGCTTGTGTCGTTAGACACCCCATTATATAATTTCAAAAAAAAAAAAAAAAAAAAGCCTAAGTCAATTATAACTTGCGATAATTCTTGCGATACCCCTTGGGCTATAAATAAAAGCAACAAGCAGGATCGCTCAAACACTAAGCAAAAGCGGAAGATACAAGAAGAATACGAAATATATACAAACATATATAAAAAAGAAAACATACATATATATGAACATATTCCCCTAAAATATTTATATGCATACACTATCATATGGTACATAACATAAGTTGGCATAAATAATACGCATAATAATACGAAACTACCTGCTTGGATGTTCAAATCGTGTCTCCAAACACACATCCAAAAACCATAACAAAAACAATTCACAAAGACAAGTACTCTTTGCTTGCAAATTTCCAGCGATACCCCTGAGCTATAAAGCAACAAGCTGCATTCGAGCAAAGGTAGGTAATAAAAAACTAGCAAAGAAATAATAAAAGAATAAAATGAGGAAAAAAAAGGCATTACATTTATGTATGTACCAATATATGTACATACAATATTTTTTATTTTTGCACATTACATTTCTTTCCTCATTTGAGCTAATTATTTATTATACACATTTATGTATATAATTCAATTTATACATAGTTACATAAATATATAAACATACATACATATATTATTTATTTCTATATTTTCCGCGCTACATATACATTTATGTGCGATTGCGAAGTGTTATAATATATGTTACATTTTTATAACATATATACATGTGTACATATATAGCGAATACATAACTACAAGGGATACGAGCAAAGCTAAACAAAAGCAAACATATAAAGCATATGCATATGCAAACTATGATAATAAATGAGACATACAAGCAATTTTGCGTATTGTATTATTTTTTTCGCGTTCATAAGTCGTTTGCAGATACAAATATACAAATAAGCGCGAGTGAACTGAAGATAATTTGATACACTTCAAAAAATTTTAAGTCACATTTAAAAAAACAAAAAAACAAAAATATCGAACTTTTTCATAAAAAAATAAATTTAATCTTTGCGGTAGCGAAACGAAAATTTGATCACATAATATATTTTACAAAAACATATATATTTTTTTATTTTTACAAAAATAAATCTTCTGTTAACAAATTTTTTAATTTATACTCTTTCTGATTGACTACATTGCTTTAGCAATATTAATTTTAAATCAATTTTTATTAGACAAACTTTAAGCTAAAAGCTTCAAACTCCATTCAAATTAATGCAATCTGACAAATCAAGAGAGGTTAAACCAAAAACACCTATATCATTAGAAATTCCTTAAATGGCTGATAAAGATAAGCCACAAGGCACACCTGCAGAAGCTACACGCTCAAAGCAGAGTATAAAACAAAAAAGATCAAAATATCAGACAATATCTAGATTCATCACTGAAAGTGAAAGTTTTATAAGATATTGTACAAGATTTCAAGTTTCTCCTATTACTGACATAACAAAATCAGTTTTGAATATAAAACTAGAAAGTGTGAACAGCGTACAATACAGTACTAGACACTGACGACACAGAACTCCCAGAAAACACAAAAGCTTCGGCGACAGTCAAGTGTGATAACTGCCGCGATCAGTATGAGTTAACAAAGGGAATGACAACTGAACAAATAAGTTTAGTAAGGCCAAGTAGAGCCACTACTCCCCCTCCTTACAACACCAAATGAAGACCTAGACAAAGGCATGTTTCTAAAAGTACCAGCCTGTGATACTGAAGTTTTTAATGGATTATATGATCAATGGCCGTCCTTCCGGGACATGTTGACTGCCGTTTATATAAATCATTCTAAATTCTCACAAGCACAAAAGTTGTACCATCTAAGGTACAAAACAAGTGATTCGCTTTAAATGACGAAAATTTTAAGCTGGCTTGGGAAGCACTGGTCGAACGATACGAAAATGGAAGGGTTATGATAGAAAACCCAACAAAAACATTATTACATCTACCAAAAATTCAAAAAGAAAACAGCCAGGAATTTCCAAATTTATACTCGATAGTGATTTATTACATATAAGTGTTAAAAACACAAAATGTCTCCACAGAGACGTGGGACCCCATCATAGTAACTATTTGAGCAGAAACACTCCCTGATGCTGCGTTACTACGATGGGAACAATCACTTGTGGAAAGGAAAAAAATGTTCACATGGGCTTTGAGCGAATTGATAACAAAAATATTATTCCAAAAAGTCATCAAAATGACTCAAGTAAAAACTTGTTCAAACCTCAAGCCAGCAATAATATGCAATACAATAGACACGTTAATAGAAGACACACCTTCGTGTCAAACCAAACAAATAAATGGCAACAAATTTGTAAGGGAGGTCATAACATAAGATTTTGCGAGAAATTTGAAAAATTATCCGTTTCTGACAGAAACAATCTTGTCAGACAACATAAACTTTGCATCAACTGTCTGTCGAATGCTCATACGACAAAAGACTGTGAAAGCAAATTTAATTGTGTGTACTGTCAACGAAGACATCACTCATTGCTTCAAATTACCAACTTTTAAAATACGAAGCAAAATCAATTTCAAAAAACTACGGGGTTAGTCGCTATAACTACATCAAGTAGTCCCGAAACCTCAAATCCCGAAAAAGGGAAGAACAACCATGTTGCTCTAAAACAGCCAAATTTCAAGCGCTTCATTCAAAAAATGAAAGCAAAATTCTTTTACCCACTGCGATCATCACCATAGAACATAAGGGTGATTTATTCAAACTAAGAGCACTAATAGATCAAGGCTCTCAAAGATCCTTTATATCATCAAAGGTTCAAAATCAGCTCAAATTGCCAATAAAACATTCAAATTTCCAAATTTCGGGAATGAGCGGAAGAATTATCCGAAATTCGAACAAAATATGCCCAATTACCATAGTATCTTCAAATGCGGATATTAGAATAGATGCACAAGCCATAGTTCTCCCGCAACTTACAAATTTGCTTCCAAGCTATGAAGTAAATGAAATACACTGGCAAAAAAGCTCACATCTCAAATTAGCAGATCCCAATTGTCATACCCCATCACAAATTGACATATTATTAGGCAGTGACTTAATACCTCAAATAATTCTTGAAGGTATTGAGAACATCTCCAATACATGGTCGTTATGTTGTGCGATTACCTTTCAAACCAACTTTCCCTGAAACCATAGCTCTAGGCCACTCTAGAATATCAGCAGTCCAGCAAATTCTAAGCCTGGAAAAAAGCCTGATAAAGAAAAGTGAGCTTAAATCGGCATAGGATAATGTGATGGACGAATATCTTGACCTCAATCGTATGGAAGAAGCTGTACCATATGAAAAGGTATCTAAAGGTAGATGTCTATCTTTTTATCTGCCACATCATGGGGTAGTAAGACCTGATAAAATTACAACAAACCTACGAGTGGTTTTCAATGCCTCAAAGTGTACGAGCTCAGGCAAATCACTCAATGATGCACTATACACAGGGCCAACATTACAACCTGCTAATTCTAAATTGGCGCATGTTTAAATACGTTTTCAATGGGGATGTAGAAAAAATGTACAGACAAATTCTAGTACATGAAGATGACCAAGATTTCCAACGTATAGTCTTCCGCAAATCAAGTAATAATCCAATCAGCGACTATAAACTTAAAACCGTCACCTTTGGCATCAAGTGTGCACCCTATTTGGCCATTAGAAAATTACAAGAAGTGGCACAAACAAATGCAACAAATTTGCTTTTAGCATCTTCTGTGTTGCAAACACAAACATACGTTGACGACATACTATCAGGTAGCCACAGTATCGCATTAGCATGCGAATCACTATCGCAAGTGATCGAAGAATTAAATTCTGCAGGTTCCCTCCTAAAGAAAATTACTTCAAATCACTTTGAAATAATAAAAGACATTAAAAAAGAAGACTTATTAGATACAGACTTCCTTAAATTTGAAAAGGCTAGTACAACTAAAACTCTAGGGATTCAATGGAATGCGATAACAGATCAATTCTCATATACAATTGAGTGAGTCAATATCTGCAATGGCCGCCATTACAAAACGCCAAATACTTTCCTCGGTGGCAAAACTCTTCGACCCCGCAGGATGGCTTTCGCCAATAATGGTTCAAGCAAAAATCCTCATTCAAGAATTGTGGCAAGATGGCACTGAATGGGATGAACAGGTAAAACCTTTACGTTTAGCGAAATGGGTTCAATTTGCTAACAATTTACGTACTATATCTGAAATTCGAATCTCTCGATGGGTAAATTTCACCCCTTACATTAACGCTGAATTACACGGTTTCTGTGATGCCTCTGAAAAGGCTTATTGCGCAACAGTACGTACGCACTCAGTACGATAATAAAATATCTTTACACCTCCTGGTAGCCAAAGCCAAAGTTGCACCTTTGAAGACACTCAGTCTGCCACGGCTTGAACTGAATGGTGCTCTTCTGTTAGCAAAATTCATTTCAATTATCCAAGCCCATCTCAAATTAAACGATCATAAAATGTATCTTTGGTCAGATTCAGAGATAGTTTTAGCATGGTTGGAAAAACCACCCTATACTTGGAAGACATATGTATCTAACCGAATATCCCAAATTTTAGACTTAGCTGGCCCAGCAAAATGGCAACATGTTGCAAGTGCAGATAACCCAGCGGATCTTGGGACAAGAGGTTGTAAGCCACTGCACTTCACCAGCACTACACTCTGGTGGAATGGTCCAACATGTAACGGAATCACAAGAACTCTGGCCAAAGTCTCCCGCTCGTAATATAATACCGCCGGAAAGTCGGAAAATTTAAAATTTTCATATCACTCCAGAAGAGGATGATATTCTCTACCGATTTTCGTCATTTGATAGAGTACTAAGAGAAGTCGCTTAAGTTTATAAACTTCATGAAAGAAGTCTCCATGTTCTCTACACATGGGCGGACGTTGGGAATCAGCAGTAAAAAACTTTAAGACCCATTTAAAGAAAACGGCTGGTAATTATAAATTTAATTATGAGGAGTTTACTACATTACTCACTCTTATCGAAGCCGTGTTAAATTCAAGACCCATATCACCCCTCTCGCAAGATCCCTCCGATTTCACAGCTCTTACACCAGGTCATTTCCTCAGAGGAGCTCCTCTTCTCGCCATACCTGAGACAGAAGGAGACTCACTCACTTCAATAAATCGATGGGAAAGAATCAAGATTCTCTATCACGAATTCAGCCACAGATGGAAGGAAGACTAACTCAAAGATCTCCATAAGAGATATCGATGGGAAACGGCCCAGAAGAAAGCCAATGCAGGAAAATGCGTCATCATACAGGACGAATGCCTTTCTCCAACAGAATGGCGACTAGGAAGCATTGAAAGGGTTCATCGAGGGTCAGATGGTCACATAAGAGTAGTCGATGTTCGAACACAAACTACGAACACAAACAACGAAGAACAACTTCAACCAAAACCGCAAAATATCTCGCAAAATTAATCGAAAAAATAATAAATCAATTCCGCTAATTCGAAACTAACCCGCTTTAAAATCCGTATATAAAAATAAACTCACACAAGCACGTTGAAAATCAACCAATTATACGTAAGTCTGGATATGTAGCCACAACAACTACATTCTAACATTATAAATAAAATCAATTTAATGAAATTTTATATTCCCATAGAAATGGACGTAAACCTCCTCCAACACCGCTATACCCAAAGCGTCGGCTGCACCCGTTGCCTATCCAAGGACCAGGGTTATGCGACCACCGCCATCCGCCGAAGCAGTCAGGGAGATGAGAGAAGAGCAGCTATTGGAGCCACAGGGGCCTCCATGTTGCAGTTTGTGCCATCGCCCACACGCCTTGAAACGATGCTTTTAAAATATGAAGCAAAATCAATTTCAAAAAACTACGGGGTTAGTCGCTATAACTACATCCAGTAGTCCCGAAACCTCAAATCCCGAAAAAGGGAAGAACAACCATGTTGCTCTAAAACAGCCAAATTTCAAGCGCTTCATTCAAAAAATGAAAGCAAAATTCTTTTACCCACTGCGATCATCACCATAGAACATAAGGGTGATTTATTCAAACTAAGAGCACTAATAGATCAAGGCTCTCAAAGATCCTTTATATCATCAAAGGTTCAAAATCAGCTCAAATTGCCAATAAAACATTCAAATTTCCAAATTTCGGGAATGAGCGGAAGAATTATCCGAAATTCGAACAAAATATGCCCAATTACCATAGTATCTTCAAATGCGGATATTAGAATAGATGCACAAGCCATAGTTCTCCCGCAACTTACAAATTTGCTTCCAAGCTATGAAGTAAATGAAATACACTGGCAAAAAAGCTCACATCTCAAATTAGCAGATCCCAATTGTCATACCCCATCACAAATTGACATATTATTAGGCAGTGACTTAAACCAAATTTCTTGAAGGTATTGAGGACACTCCAAATATGCTTATGTTGTAACCTTTCAAAAAAGCTTTTCAAAAATAGCTCTAGGCTCTAGAATCAGCAGTCCAGAAATCTAAGCCTGGAAAATACCGAATAAACGAAAAGTATTAAATCGGCAAAGTAATGGATGCAATATCTCGACCCATCGTAGGAAGAACTGAAAATTACAACTATCTAAAGGTGATGTCTACTTTTTATTGCCACATAGGGGTATAAACATGATAAATAACAAAGCCACGAGTTTTTCAATCCTCAAAGTTGAGCTGCAAATACTTTCAATGGATGACTAAACAGGCCAAATACAACCTGTAATCTAAATGGCCATGTTTAAATTTGTTTTCAAATGGCAAGAAAAAATCAACAAATTTAGTTGAAATGCAACTTTGCAAATAGCTCTTCCGCAAAAATAAATCCAACAGACTATAAACAAAACCGCAACTTTGGCATAAGTGCACCCTATTTGGCCATTAGAAAATTACAAGAAGTGGCAAAACAAAGCAACAAATTTTTACATATTCTTGTTGCAATCACAAAATTTCGTTGAGTCATCAGTACAAGTATCAATATGAAAATCACTACGCAAGAACGAAGAATTAAATTCTACAGCCCCCTAAATTTGAAAAGCTTAAAACTAAAATCAAACATTCAATGGAAACTATTAGATACGATTCCTTAAATTTGAAAGGCTAAAACTAAAATCTGGCATTCAAGAATACATCAAGTTGGCATAACAATTGACGTCAAATTTATGCCAATGGAAAGCAAAATTCTTCAGGTGGCAAAATCTTCGCCCGCAGGGATTACCGAAAACTTACGTAAGAAACCCTTCAAAATTGTGGCAAGATGGCACTAATGGGATGAACGGAGAACTTTACGTTTAGCGAAATGGTAATTTGCTAACATTTACGTTAGTATGCCTTTGAAAAGCTATTTGGGGAAATTACCCTTACTGTACCTAATTACAGTTTTCTGTGAAGCCTTACAGCTTATTGCAAACAGTCTCAGACTGTACGATAAAAATCTTCTCTTAGCAAAAACTTGCACCTTTGAAGACCCATCTAGAACGATATAATGTTCTTTGCTCAGCAAAATATTTCAATTAGAAAACCACCATCTTGGAAAATAGTTGTAACAATATCTAATTTGCATAACGACCCGTAATGGCAAATCTTAATGGAATAACACCGCAATACCCAAGTTTTAATTGCTGGCCCTAAGCAAAATGAATGTGCAATGGCAACCAGAGGAATACAAGACGTTTAAGTCTTCCGCTAGACTAATCGCGGAAGTCGAACATAAGGAATTACAAAACTCCAGCCAAAGTCTCCCCGATATAATCCGCCGAATGGAAAATTTAAAATTTAATATCACTCCAGAAAGGAATTGATTTCTCTACCGATTTTCGTCTTTGAAGAGTACTAAAAAATTAATTCTTCATGAAAGAATCCCTGTCTTACACATGGGATTGGGAATCAGCTTAAAAACTTTAAGACCCTTTAGAAGCTGAATTAAAATTATATGAGGATTACTACATTACACTCTTAACCGTAATTCCAAGACCCATACCCCTCTCGCAAGACCCCAGTTACAGCTTCTTACACATCTTCCCAGAGAATCAATTCTTACACTCACAAGAGGAAAAACACTACTCAAAAATCTGGGAAAGAATCATGATTGTCACACGAAGTCAGCACAATGCGAAGGAAGACAATCAAATCCCAAAGAACGGAAAGGCCCAAATGAAAGCCAACAGGAAAATGGTATCATAAAGAATCATTTCAACAAAGCGACTAGGAACATGAAGGGACATAGGGAGAGCACATAAGAGTAGTCGATTCGAACACAAACTACGAAAAAACAACGAAAACAACTTCAACCAAAAAAAATATTCCAAAATTAATAAAAAATAAAAATCATCGTAATCGAAATAACCCCAAAACCGTATAAAAAATAAACACATAAATCAACCAATTATATAGTCTGGATATGTAGACAACTACTCAACATACAAATAAAAAAAAAAAAGGCTGACCCGGGCCTCCAGGCATCCACCGCTGAAGATGAAAAGAGCACATAACTCGGGGTTGTGCATACACACCTGCCCGAAACCTAAAAAAAAGGAAGAAAACATTTTCAAAAACCAATTTAGCGCTTATTCAAAAAATGAAACAAATCTTACCAGGACAACCATGAAAAAGGGATTTCAAACTAAACAAATAACAAGTTCTAAACCTTTATCATCAAATAAAATAGTAATTCCAAAAAACATTAAATTCAATTTCGAAGACGAATATCCAAATTCAAAATGCCCAATTCCATAACTTCAAATCGAATTGAAGAGCAAGCATATTCCAATTACAAATTTGCCCAATAAAGTATATAATGGAAAAAAGTCACACCAAATTCGATCCCAATTTCTCCCCATAAAATGAAATTACATGCTAAACCTCAAATAATTTGAAGATAACATCCCATACATGGCTTATTTGGCATTACTTAACACTTCCCAAACCTAGTTAGGCCATCTAATACAGGTCGAAATTTAGCCTGAAAACCATAAAAAGACTTAAATCTAGGAATTGATACGAAATCTGACTCAACTGGAAAAGCTGTAAAGAAAAGTATTAAAGGAAGTTATTTTTTCGCAATCTGGGGTATAGATGAAAAATTACAAAAACAGATGTTTTAATGTCAAATTATCGGCAAATCAAATAGCCTATAAAGCCAACAAACCTGTATTTAAATGGCCAGTTTAAATAGTTTTCAATGATGAGAAAAAATACAGCAAATTTAACTGAAATCCAAATTTCCAGTTATCTTCCCAATAGAATAACAATACGACAAATTAAAACTACTGACAAGTTCACCCTATTTGCCATAAAAATTACAAAAGGGACAAAAACAAAATTTCTTTTGCCTTCGTGTGCACCAAACTTGAAATACAAGGTGCCAAATGCATATGCATACATCCAGTGTCAAAAAAATTCGAGCCCTCCTAAAGAAAACCAAATCCTTTGAATAAAAACATTAAAAAAGAAGAATTAATCGATTCCTTAAATGAAAAGTATCAATAACTTAGATTAAGGAATGAAAAGAAATTTAATACAATTTATAAACTGCAATGCCGCATTCAAGCAATCTTTCCCGGTCAAAACTCTTCACCGAGTGGTCAATATCAGCAAATCCCATTCAAGAATTTGCAGTGGCAAATGGGAACAGGAAAACTTTCTTTAGATGGGCAATTTCTAACAATAGTCAATGAAATTGAATTGAGGGTAAATCCTTACTTAAGCGAAAAGGTTCTTGCTCTAAGGCTTATTGCAACGACGTGATTACTAATAAAAACTTTAACCTCCTGTGAAGCCAAAGGCCCTTTGAAGACACCACTCAGGCTTAATAAGTCTTTCTGTTAGCAAAATCAAATTTCCACCTTAAAAACACTAAGTCTGCAGTTAGAGTGTTTTAGCAGTTGAAAAACCACCCATCTGAAAAAGATCTAAAATATCTTTTAGATTAGTGGCCAGCAATGGAAATCAATATAACCCAGATCTGACAGAGTTAACTGACTTACCGCCACATGGGGAATGGTCCAACAGTAACGAACAGAACTTGGCAAAGTTCCCGCCTAAAAATACCCCGGAAATGGTTAAAATTTTCAATCAAAGAATTCACGTTTTCGTCTTTATAATACAGAAAGTCGTAATTTAAAATTCATAAAGAAGTCATTTCTCTACCATGGCGTTGGGATAGAGTAAAAAATTTAAGACCATTTAAAGAAAGGAATTTAAATTTATTAAGATTTCACTTATCTATAACCTTTAAATCAAACCAAACCCCTGAAATCCTCATTTAAGTTTACTCATTTCCTCAGGAGCCCTTTCCAACCAACAACTCCCATTCATTCGATGGAAAGATCAAATTCTTCCAATAGCCCTGGGGAAACTAACAAAGACTCATAATTATAAACGGCCAGAAAAAGCCAATCAGGAATCGCACAAAGGAGAAGCCTTTCTCAAAGATGCATAGGAACATTGAAAGGGTCAGAGGCAATGCAAAAGGTATCATGTCGAACAACTCAACAAAACACGGAATCACAAAACGAAATGCAAATATCAAAAAATAATAAATATTCCCAATTCGAAACAACCCCTAAAACATTAAAAAAAACCAAAACCGGAAAATAACCAATATATAATCGATGTCCACAACAACTACATTCTAACATTATAAATAAAATCAATTTAATGAAATTTTATATTCCCAAGAAATGACGTAAACCTCCTCCAACACCGCTATACCCAAAGCGTCGGCTGCACCCGTTGCCTTCCAAGGACCAGGGTTATGCGACCACCGCCATCCGCCGAAGCAGTCAGGGAGATGAGAGAAGAGCAGCTATTGGAGCCACAGGGGCCTCCATGTTGCAGTTTGTGCCATCGCCCACACGCCTTGAAACGATGCTTTTAAAATATGAAGCAAAATCAATTTCAAAAAACTACGGGGTTAGTCGCTATAACTACATCCAGTAGTCCCGAAACCTCAAATCCCGAAAAAGGGAAGAACAACCATGTTGCTCTAAAACAGCCAAATTTCAAGCGCTTCATTCAAAAAATGAAAGCAAAATTCTTTTACCCACTGCGATCATCACCATAGAACATAAGGGTGATTTATTCAAACTAAGAGCACTAATAGATCAAGGCTCTCAAAGATCCTTTATATCATCAAAGGTTCAAAATCAGCTCAAATTGCCAATAAAACATTCAAATTTCCAAATTTCGGGAATGAGCGGAAGAATTATCCGAAATTCGAACAAAATATGCCCAATTACCATAGTATCTTCAAATGCGGATATTAGAATAGATGCACAAGCCATAGTTCTCCCGCAACTTACAAATTTGCTTCCAAGCTATGAAGTAAATGAAATACACTGGCAAAAAAGCTCACATCTCAAATTAGCAGATCCCAATTGTCATACCCCATCACAAATTGACATATTATTAGGCAGTGACTTAATACCTCAAATAATTCTTGAAGGTATTGAGAACATCTCCAATACATGGTCGTTATGTTGTGCGATTACCTTTCAAACCAACTTTCCCTGAAACCATAGCTCTAGGCCACTCTAGAATATCAGCAGTCCAGCAAATTCTAAGCCTGGAAAAAAGCCTGATAAAGAAAAGTGAGCTTAAATCGGCATAGGATAATGTGATGGACGAATATCTTGACCTCAATCGTATGGAAGAAGCTGTACCATATGAAAAGGTATCTAAAGGTAGATGTCTATCTTTTTATCTGCCACATCATGGGGTAGTAAGACCTGATAAAATTACAACAAACCTACGAGTGGTTTTCAATGCCTCAAAGTGTACGAGCTCAGGCAAATCACTCAATGATGCACTATATACAGGGCCAACATTACAACCTGCTAATTCTAAATTGGCGCATGTTTAAATACGTTTTCAATGGGGATGTAGAAAAAATGTACAGACAAATTCTAGTACATGAAGATGACCAAGATTTCCAACGTATAGTCTTCCGCAAATCAAGTAATAATCCAATCAGCGACTATAAACTTAAAACCGTCACCTTTGGCATCAAGTGTGCACCCTATTTGGCCATTAGAAAATTACAAGAAGTGGCACAAACAAATGCAACAAATTTGCTTTTAGCATCTTCTGTGTTGCAAACACAAACATACGTTGACGACATACTATCAGGTAGCCACAGTATCGCATTAGCATGCGAATCACTATCGCAAGTGATCGAAGAATTAAATTCTGCAGGTTCCCTCCTAAAGAAAATTACTTCAAATCACTTTGAAATAATAAAAGACATTAAAAAAGAAGACTTATTAGATACAGACTTCCTTAAATTTGAAAAGGCTAGTACAACTAAAACTCTAGGGATTCAATGGAATGCGATAACAGATCAATTCTCATATACAATTGAGTGAGTCAATATCTGCAATGGCCGCCATTACAAAACGCCAAATACTTTCCTCGGTGGCAAAACTCTTCGACCCCGCAGGATGGCTTTCGCCAATAATGGTTCAAGCAAAAATCCTCATTCAAGAATTGTGGCAAGATGGCACTGAATGGGATGAACAGGTAAAACCTTTACGTTTAGCGAAATGGGTTCAATTTGCTAACAATTTACGTACTATATCTGAAATTCGAATCTCTCGATGGGTAAATTTCACCCCTTACATTAACGCTGAATTACACGGTTTCTGTGATGCCTCTGAAAAGGCTTATTGCGCAACAGTACGTACGCACTCAGTACGATAATAAAATATCTTTACACCTCCTGGTAGCCAAAGCCAAAGTTGCACCTTTGAAGACACTCAGTCTGCCACGGCTTGAACTGAATGGTGCTCTTCTGTTAGCAAAATTCATTTCAATTATCCAAGCCCATCTCAAATTAAACGATCATAAAATGTATCTTTGGTCAGATTCAGAGATAGTTTTAGCATGGTTGGAAAAACCACCCTATACTTGGAAGACATATGTATCTAACCGAATATCCCAAATTTTAGACTTAGCTGGCCCAGCAAAATGGCAACATGTTGCAAGTGCAGATAACCCAGCGGATCTTGGGACAAGAGGTTGTAAGCCACTGCACTTCACCAGCACTACACTCTGGTGGAATGGTCCAACATGTAACGGAATCACAAGAACTCTGGCCAAAGTCTCCCGCTCGTAATATAATACCGCCGGAAAGTCGGAAAATTTAAAATTTTCATATCACTCCAGAAGAGGATGATATTCTCTACCGATTTTCGTCATTTGATAGAGTACTAAGAGAAGTCGCTTAAGTTTATAAACTTCATGAAAGAAGTCTCCATGTTCTCTACACATGGGCGGACGTTGGGAATCAGCAGTAAAAAACTTTAAGACCCATTTAAAGAAAACGGCTGGTAATTATAAATTTAATTATGAGGAGTTTACTACATTACTCACTCTTATCGAAGCCGTGTTAAATTCAAGACCCATATCACCCCTCTCGCAAGATCCCTCCGATTTCACAGCTCTTACACCAGGTCATTTCCTCAGAGGAGCTCCTCTTCTCGCCATACCTGAGACAGAAGGAGACTCACTCACTTCAATAAATCGATGGGAAAGAATCAAGATTCTCTATCACGAATTCAGCCACAGATGGAAGGAAGACTAACTCAAAGATCTCCATAAGAGATATCGATGGGAAACGGCCCAGAAGAAAGCCAATGCAGGAAAATGCGTCATCATACAGGACGAATGCCTTTCTCCAACAGAATGGCGACTAGGAAGCATTGAAAGGGTTCATCGAGGGTCAGATGGTCACATAAGAGTAGTCGATGTTCGAACACAAACTACGAACACAAACAACGAAGAACAACTTCAACCAAAACCGCAAAATATCTCGCAAAATTAATCGAAAAAATAATAAATCAATTCCGCTAATTCGAAACTAACCCGCTTTAAAATCCGTATATAAAAATAAACTCACACAAGCGCGTTGAAAATCAACCAATTATACGTAAGTCTGGATATGTAGC
>CM050322.1:20574055-20660898 GCA_027475135.1 Bactrocera correcta
TCACCGCCAAACGACGTCATTTGAAAACAAACGTTGTACATTTTAGTGTGCTTTAAGAAATGGCTCGTGTGAGGAGATTCACCGTAAAGCAGCTGGAACCATGGCTGTGGTGGTGGAAGCAATTCTGGCAACTTAACCTTTCCCCCGGCGCTACATTACCCTGGCGGTTCATTTTTAAATTTGACTGCATTGCAATATTGACAAACTACTGACATCTGACCGATTTGAACAGATGCGCTATATTGAATGATTGGATCATATCGAAAACCTGCCCGTTAAATATTCACAAAAGAAAGATGTTGCCGCTGTTGTCGTCGAATAATCACATGTTGTGATGTGTTAACTTCCCTTCTTCTCAATCGTTCTTGCTGATTGTATGTTTAGTTGACATCTTCTAACTGGTGCGTGCTATTCTCCAGCAGTCTATTTCGTGGTGATACCCTCTCAATAACACTTTCCCTTTGACGTGCTCTGCTATTTCGTGTTCTCCTTGTGGCCTGGGAACTCCGAGAAGTGTAACCAAACGTACTGATTCTTGGCATCGTAACAAATATCTAATTGGAAATGATCATTCATTTGCATAAAGTTCATATAAGGTTTTACGGACCAATAACTTACCTTTGAAAACTCCAAAAAAAAAAAAATGAATTGAACTAAGGAAGCAGATCAATTGAATGATAAATTCCAATGTACATAAATCGGTATTCGCCAACACGCTAAATCACTTTCACTAAAAACTCACTTTTTAAAACAAAATATATCAATATATCAATAAAGCAAGACGCATTTTTATTGCCCTCTAAATTTTGCGTGTTCCATTGCAAAGCAAAATTGACGTTTAATTTATAATAATTTATTTAAAAATAGCACGTAACACAACCAAAATTACGATATAACCACTACTGTCAACGATAAATAAACCAAAATAGCAAGAAACAACCAAAATGTCGTGCTAGGTGAAAAATGAGATAAATATATGGTGGATTAACAACCAAGATAATTAAAGATTGTATGGGAGATACCACGCCCCCTTTTTCGATAACGCCAAGTTTTATGGGTGAGAATGGTGTTGTTTCCTATAGCTCTATAACAATTTTCATGTTCCTACCTTAAACACTTTTGAAGATATTCACCTTGAAAAATTCAGTTTGTATGGGAGGTGCCACGCCCCCTTTTCCGTTTACCCCCTCTTTTATGTGTAGGAAGGCTTTTGATACCATATAGGTCTATACCAATTTTCAGGTCCCTACCTTGAACCCTTTCACAGATATTCTGCTTAAAAAATTTAGTTTGTATGGGAGGTACCACGCCCCCTTATTCGATAGCCCCCGGTTTTATAGGTAAGAGTGGTGTTATTATCCTGTAGCTTTGTACCAATTTTCATGTTCCTACCTTAAACACTTTTGAAGATATTCGACTTGAAAAATTCAATTTGTATGGGAGGTGCCACGCTCCTTAATATTTTGTTCTGATTTTAAGACATGACCTGCGCGTGGTAATAACAAACAAATCCCCCAAAGAAAGTATTTCATTTGGTTCAGCCGTTTTCGAGTTTTAGCGTTACAACTACTTATACACCATTTCATTTTTATACTTATATATAGATATAGATATAGATATAGATATAGATATAGATATAGATATAGATATAGATATAGATATAGATATAGATATAGATATAGATATAGATATAGATATAGATATAGATATAGATATAGATATAGATATAGATATAGATATAGATATAGATATAGATATAGATATAGATATAGATATAGATATAGATATAGATATAGATATAGATATAGATATAGATATAGATATAGATATAGATATAGATATAGATATAGATATAGATATAGATATAGATATAGATATAGATATATATAAAAGATATAGATATAGATAGAGTCAGAGAGGAGGCTTTTCTTCTCGGTGTTACAAACTTCGTGGCAAATTTAATATACCCTGTTCAGGTTTTAAGAATTAAATGATTATATGAACCATTAAATTCTTTTCGCATAGTCAAATAAATTTAGTATACTAAGATTATAATTGGGAAACCAGTTTTTGCCTTCCGCACAGCTTGCTACTCGATTAAAGATAAGTAATTGATCAAATATCTTCTGTGCGAAAAGGCTTTTAGGGCGATTTAATCAACACATTTGAACATTTTGTAGAAAATGTTTACAAATATTATATGTAATTAAATTACACATTAAATTTGCACTATTTACAACCTAATATAATATTTCAGTACACATATGATTTTTGCAATATGACACCTAAGCCCTCTTTTCGTAGACCAGGTCACATATACATATAACGGTGGATTACTCATCAAATCGATGTGCTCAAAATGCAGTTGTTTCAGTTGATGTGTAATGATGGATCATATGATTTTTTGAACTTACGATTATTACTTGAACATTTTTTTTTTAATTTCAAGATTAACCAAACAATTAATCGATTTCATTTAATTTATTTATTTAAAACTGAATTAAAAAGCAAAACTTTTGGAAGGCGTTTTGTTGTCAATCTATTTCTTTTTTTGTCATAGTGGCACGTTTAGAAAAAGGTGTTCTGAAGAAACTTATGTGCCTATCAAAAAGCAATATTTTTGTGCATTTTTATTTAATTTCATGAGGGTGATACGTCACGCTTTTGCTCGAGAACCGATGCGTTCGTCTTGTGGTAGCATTGAACCGTGGTCGCTTTTTTTCTTTTATGAGCCCGGGATTAATTTGCAGGCATGCACAAATTCATGAGATCGAATGATGAATTCAAAGATCGAATTCTTAAAGCTATTGGTCTTGAAAGTGTTTTTTTTTTTTAACTTGGATCCAGCAACTTGATACCGCTGCTATCAAAGAAGTGCAAATATTAATTTTTTGTTATTATTTGTTAGTGCCAATAATGGACGAGTGGAATAAATTGATTTAAGTGGCTATACCAGAGTGACACTTAAAAAAATGTTTTTTTTTGCTATTTCGATATTTTATATATTCAAAAATATCCTCTCAGAGGTCCAAACATATATAGGTGAAACTTCAAATGCGTTTTTCTCGAAACGACATCATAACTTAACGAGAAACTGACCAATCGACTTCAAATTAAAATTTTTTGTTTCTACTCATTCGACCGGAATCATGCCAGCAGTTGATGCACTTTTTTCAGCACTTGCGCAAATAGCACACAACTCCGTTATTTTTCAATATTTTTGTAAAAAAAAAATTATTATAGCTAAAAATATACTTGATTATGTCCATAGAACGTCGAAACACTCAATCTAGTACTTTCTTAAATAAAAAAAAATCACGAAAATTGCCCAATTTTTCATGCGTCACACTGGTATAGCCCCTTAATGTGGCGTATTTCTCTTCACTTGTTTGAGTCGTTATTGCTTCCAAGGGTGTCATCAAATATATAAATTAAATTATTTATTATTCTTTATTTTTATTTGTAATTATCGGTGGCGCTTTAGAAAAGCTTATCAGAATTTGGCTAATATATTGAATTAGCTTGAGTAAGCTCTCGAGCATATTATATACGGAATTCCATCTGATTTTCACATTTTGTTTAAATGAGTTAAGTCCTTCTCACAACTCTACCCAACACCAAAATGGCACACCTTAACATAAACCACATCTGAGTAGAAATTGGAAGGCATCATTGTCGATTACTCCACACTCGTACACAAAACAACTCACCGCACCTGCATGTATGTACACAATTTTGTTGTTGTCAAATAATATAATAGAGCTATTTTATGCTTCTCTTTGTAAAATAACGTCAGGTTTATTAGAGCTTTGAATAATTTTACAATTAGTGGCATCCTCTCTACTCCTCTCTACTGTCGCCAGCAAATTTACAAATATTTTTAGACTAGCGAGAGCGACAAATTAGAGCCTGCAGTCGTGCAGCTGTCTAAATAACTGTGTCCGTAGGAACGTGTGTATTTTAATAATTGAAGTCTTTCGATCTCTATGTGTTCAGCACATTACAATCGCGCATTTCGATACGATCTAGCACATTATATTTAAGTGCTAAACACAATGACAGCGACAGACTGCAGCAGCACGACAGTGAACTGAAAATGGCGTTGTGCATCCTACTACATGAACGCATGTACACAAGGCAACACAGCTCTCCATTTTGCATGTACACAATTTCGTTGTGGCCATACTAATACCATGCACTTCAATGAAATTTTAATATTTTGTTCAAAGTGAAATTTTGTATGCCAAAATAAGTAAATTGGTATACATTTTTGTTTTAAATTATCAATTGTTATTACAAATGATATAATAGAGCTATAATAGATATATTTTATGCTTTTATTTGTAAAATAACGTCAAGTTTGTTAGAGCTGTGAATAATTGTACATTTTGCATATTAGTGGCATCGCCACTCTCCCTCATCTCTCTACCTTCAATTATATTGTCAACTCTTCTGTCGTCCTGCTGCCGTTGGCTAATATATATAATCGTGCAGCTGTCAAAATAACTGTGTCCATAAGAACGTGTGCATTATAATATTTGACAGATGTCGTTTGCAGTCTGTCAGGGTCATTGTGTTCAGCATAATACTCGCATATACGATAATTATTATCAACAACTAAATGATCCAGCTACGTTTTTTCGACAATAGGGATCGTGCGCGCAATATATTAAATATAAATATAAAATAAAATATTATAAAATATTTATTTGAGTATTTTCATAGTGTATACACAATTTTTATACTCTAGCAAACAATTGCTACAGAGCAGGGATAATGGGATGCCCAACTTATTCCAGTGTGAGAGCACCTCAAAATAAGCGTTTTTTATAACATTTTCCATTATGGCCAGATCGAATAAAATAAGAATTTTTGGGCATTTTAAATTAAAACACCCAACATTTATTACGATTGCAAATTATTATATTTTGAACTTTCTATTAATATATGGCGAAACTACTTAAGTCCTTTTTTATGATTTTATGGTATATTAACACAACTGACTTTCGATCTTTCAGTACTTAATAAGATGAATTAAGCCTGTTTTTAATCATTTGTAATTGAAAATTAATTAAACGCTTTATGAAATATATTTATATTTCGCATTTTCTTTGATTTTCATTGTTTTAAATTTTTATTATCGATCTTGAACGGCGGCAACAAATTCCTCCGTTCAGATATATTTTTGGTATAATTTCAATCTTGCCGTTCCAGTCATTCCAATTACAAAACTTCAAAACCTCCTCAATCCAGTCAACTGTCAAGTTTAGGTGGTTTTGACGTTTAGCAATTGTTCTCTCACTTCCAGCGAGAGAAGAGTTGGACACCTCTTTATCTCTGCTACAGAGTTATATGTATGTACGTATCACCCAGAGAATGTACTATATGTATATCATAGAGAAGGTCCATGGTGTTGCCAATTTTACGATATTTCATTTTTGGATGAGCGTGCTTCACCACATTTAGCATCAGGGGCACAAAAATAGAAGAATTGAACATTTTGAGTGTTTAATGAGAAAAATTAGCTAATTTTAATGTAAAAATTTAATTTTCATTGTTTTAAATTTTTTTTAAGTGGTCTTGAACAATGCAACAAGTCCCTCCGTTTTTTGGTAAGATTCCAATCTGGCCATCGCTCGTTTCCAGTGGGAGAGTAGTTAGACATCTCTTTACCTCTGACATAAACAATCTAAACCAGAGATAAAGAAATCCCTAACTCTCCTGTCACTGGAAATTTGAGAGCCGAACATACCGAATTGAAAGAAAAGAGACGACCGGATTGAAATCCCGCCTTTATAAAAAAATTATAGAATGGAGGAATTCGTAACGGCCATCGTTTCTTCGAAGAAAAAAGAATTAGTAAAAAGTGTTAAGTGAAGTAGTGAAGTAGTTAAAATTGTGAATTTTTTAAATATATCAGTGAAATACAAGGATAAATCAGCAAATATAAACGTTTAAGGGTACTTACGTAATTTGCCTACATAATTATTTATAAAACACATATAATATACAGCAAAAATGCCGAAAACACCAATATGGAAAAAGTGCATTGTGGGCTGCAGCGAGGGAAATACGGTATTTAGATTTCCTAACGAGGGAACGGATCTCGAAAGGTAAGTAATTTTAATATACTATAAGTAGTAGAAAAGTGACTAAATAATAAATAATAAAAATCCGGTGTTACAATAAAAAAAAAAAACAGATAAAGTGTAACAGAATTATCGATACATTTAGATATTTTGAAATTAAATTTCTTAAATATGTAAATGCAACGTTAACAGGGGTTCATTTAAATTTTTGCTAGCAATATTTAAATAATATTTAATTATATAAATAATTAAACTCAATTAAGCCGAATTAAAAAGTGTAAGAAAAAGTTTCGATAAATTTCGATATTTTGAAATTTAATATTTTAAATATTTAAATGTAACGAATATACCGGCTCATTTGAATAGATAAGTTTATATGTTTCTTATTTTTGTACTATATGTAATATATGTATGTAATAATTTTATGTGTTTATATTCTTTCTTTTTGTTTTAAATAGGCGTAAATGTTGGCTCAACCGTTTAGGGGTTTCCGATTGCGTTGGATGGCCGTTCCCGATATGAATCCAGTTAATTGAAATGGCCGCAGAGTTAGAAAGATGTAGGGGACAGCTAAGGAATGGCTCATTTAGGGAACAGTCAGACCCTCTTTCTTAAGTTGGCAATAAAGTTCCTCCTCAGTTAGATGTTCGCATTAGGAGTAGTTTTATAAATAGTTATCGACATACCTATGGTCAATTTTTTTTTTAAAACGATAGCTTTGGGTGTATTTTTTTGTCGCCAGTAGCTTATCGCCACTCAAAGCACCAATTAGATTTTCCATCCGAAAGCACATTGGAAAATTTGGTACAGACTGGCCCCGTTTCCACGTTACACCCAAAGTAGCATAAAATCGTTAGAGATTAGAAGTAGGGGATTCACTTTCGAACAAAAGCTAGTGTCAGTTTCATGTGATTAAATGTCACTGAAATGTCATTTGCAGTATGATAGGAAATTCGATAGGGTGATAGGTATTGAGGATTATGGTGATGAAAATTAGCAACAACTGCAATGACCATAATGGTGCAAGGTATAGATGGAGAGCCTTGGTCCCACTTATTGGCTTATTTTGTCGTAAAAGTTTCCTGCAAAGGAGATGTCCTCAAGAAATATATTCTTGAAGCCATTACGCAGCGCGGAGACAACCATTGTGGGCTTTTGTGACTTTTGCATTATGACTAAGAACACTATCACCATACACTCTGACAATTTTAGCGTACGTTTTCGAAGCTGTTTCGCCCAATCTGGCAAAATTTTATCGCGACGCGTTGTTCTTGATTTCGGTTTTCCATTTTCATGACGAGCACTACAAACACACGTCTACTCAACTTGACGCAGCAACTAAACAAGGTAGAGCGACGGTAACTATACCTATGGAGAAGGGACGCCGAAAACAGAGAAAGGGAATTTCAAGGTCACAGGTTTTTCACAAGCGCCGCAATAAAATCAATCTCATTACTTAATTGTCAAACCCCGTTGTAGGAGCGTTATTAATACCGCGGAATTCGTTTCGTTTTTTACTAAATTATTTTATATTTGAAATAGTAGTTTCTTGAGGCTGTTGTAACTATTAAAAAAGTGTCCCCTGATCAGTTAGAGTTTTTAAAAGAGGCAGAAAAAATTTTAAAAGCTATTCGGGTCGTAGATGATTTACAAGAAAGCAACCAATACTAATAATTTTAGTTTTATAAAGGGGTAGATGTTATATATTAACAGTTTAAGACGATTGTGGCGATTTTTGTCGCACTCAGGTTTTCCGTACCTGAAAATTTTTTTGTAACACCCTATATGTTCTCTAGTTTGTTTAGGGAATCTTTGGGGCTTACGTTACGTTAACATCGTAACAAAAGAAAACTGCGAGCTGCCTTTAGAATCTGATGCTACAGTAATTTCGGAACATAGTTATAATGTTCTACATAATGTGTGTAATGATTCACTATTGAATGACTTTTCTTGGAAGGATTTTCAAGGATTACCTCGGCCTGAACACTCCCTCGTTAGATCATTCACATTAAATAGTAGTTTAGAAACTAATTTTTTGAAAGAAAATGTGTTTAGCCACTTTTGCGGCTATTTTATTAAAACTTTCAAACTGCACACATGCTCTCCGCATTTACCATATTTAGGAGATGAAATCCCTTCGGTCGAATTCATCTTCATTCATCAAAATCAAATAGATAAATGCAACTAAGTGAAGCCGCCTGCATTTGTAAAAATTTTGGAAACAAGATTTTTGGAAGAATTCGACAGTAATTGTCATAAAATACGAATAGGAGATGTTCTTTTTAATAAAATGAAAGATGTTAGACCCTTTTTGTGTTGTGATAATAGTTATAGCCCTTTTTATTAAAATAAGAATTTATTTTTTAACTAAATTTTTAAATAAAGATATTTCTGTCCGTATATTTAAAAATAAAATTTTGTGTGTTTCACGTATAGGTTTAAGTTTTTTTTTATTTTTTAATGGTTACAATAAGCGAACTTAAACTTACGATAGAAAATAAAAAGGTCTAAATTTTTTAACAGGTAGGATAAGGAGGCTCTAAAATTAGAAAGCAAATTTTTTATTTGTGTGTATGTAAATAATTTGTTACTGTGATATTTTTATATATTTTTTACATAAATTGTTATTGTTTTGACTTTATTGTTATATGTAGATATATATTTATCGTTTCGTTTGTTTCGTTATATACTAATGATTTGTTATCGGTTTGTTGCTTTATGTAAAAAAATTTATTAATGGGTGATATAGGCCTAAAGGGGACCCGAGCACCCAAAACTAACTTCGGTAACGCGTCGTTTTGCATGCCTCCTGGGTGGTGTGGAAAATGCAATTGGGCATTTTAATTTATATGCACGAAAATTCTTGTTTCGTTCGATCAGTGGAACACAAAGGAAAGTGTTATAAAAAATGCTTATTTTGAGGCGCTCTCACACTGGAATAAGTTGGGCGTCCCATTATCCCTGATCTAAACACCAATAACTAACGGGGCAACTCGACAGGATAAAATTTATGTCATACTAACTGTCAAATCTATTACTATTGCCATTGCCAAATCTGTATGTGGGCATTTGTTATCATAACATAATTATTTGCGCAAAGGGGTAGGGTAGGTATATCGAGCTGATGTAGCGCATGCATTGAGGTCTTGAAAAATTTATTTCATCACACTGCGAAATGCCGTCGGGTAGGTAGCTGATGTAGCGTATGTTTTGAGCTCTTGAACTGCTTAAATATTTTTTGAGGAAAATAAAAAAAAGGATTACGATCCTTTTTTTACAAATGTATTTCTGGGAAAAATGAGAATTCATATTATATACCAATTAAAATAATAAATTTAATATGAGCAATGATATTTTGATTTATGCTTGTATAAGTTAATAAATTTAAGATTTCGCTCATTCCCAACCCAATTTGCATAATTTTTCTGTAAATTAACAATATTAAACTAAATATTAATTTTTTGGAAAAATGTTATTTTGAAAATGTATTTTATAATATATCACAACCGTCTTAATACTCGCTCTTCTAAATCTCATATTACCGAAATGAAAATGTCATTGGCATATGTGCAAATGGGATATGTTGCCTCTTCGAAATTTTCACAGAAATGAAAACTGCGCTGTCAAACTGCTGAAGTTACAGCTTATTGCTTACAATATATGGAAAACTAATTAGTATTCCATATTCTCTTCTTCTTTACTGGCGTAGACACCGCTTACGCGATTATAGCCGAGTCAACAACAGCGCGCCAGTCGTTTCTTCTCTTCGCTACGTGGCGCCAATTGGATATTCCAAGCGAGGCCAGGTCCTTCTCCGCTTGGTCCTTCCAACGGAGTGGAGGTCTTCCTCTTCCTCTGCTTCCGGCGGCGGGTACTGCGTCGAATACTTTCAGAGCTGGAGTGTTTTCATCCATCCGGACAACATGACCTAGCCAGCGTAGCCGCTGTCTTTTAATGCGCTGAACTATGTCAATGTCGTCGTATATCTCGTACAGCTCATCGTTCCATCGAATGCGATATTCGCCGTGGCCAACGCGCAAAGGACCATAAATCTTTCGCAGAACCTTTTTCTCGAAAACTCGCAACGTCGACTCATCGGTTGTTGACATCGTCCAAGCCTCTGCACCATATAGCAGGACGGGAATTATGAGTGACTTATAGAGTTTGGTTTTTGTTTGTCGAGAGAGGACTCTGCTTCTCAATTGCCTACTTAGTCCGAAGTAGCACCTGTTGGCAAGAGTTATCCTGCGTTGGATTTCCAGGCTGATATTGTTGGTGGTGTTTACGCTGGTTCCAAGATAGACGAAATTATCTACAACTTCAAAGTTATGACTGTCAACAGTGACGTGAGTGCCAAGTCGCGAGTGCGATGACTGTTTGTTTGATGACAGGAGATATTTCGTCTTGCCCTCGTTCACTTCCAGACCCATTTTTTTTGCTTCCTTGTCCAGTCTGGAGAAAGCAGAACTAACGGCGCGGGTGTTGAGGCCGATGATATCAATATCATCAGCATATGCCAGCAGCTGTACACTCTTATAAAAGATTGTACCTGTTCGATTAAGTTCTGTAGCTCGAAATATTTTCTCCAGGAGCAGATTGAAGAAGTAGCACGATAGGGAGTCGCCTTGTCTGAAGCCTCGTTTGATATCGATCGGCTCGGAGAGGTCCTTCCTGATTCTGACGGAGCTTTTGGTTTTACTCAACGTCAGTTTAGTTTTATTAGTTTTGCGGGGGTACCAAATTCAGACATCGCGGCATAAAGGCAGCTCCTTTTCGTGCTGTCGAAAGCAGCTTTGAAATCGACGAAGAGGTGGTGTGTGTAGATTCTCCTTTCACGGGTGTTTTCCAAGATTTGGCGCATCGCATCGTGAATATCTGGTCGGTTGTTGATTTACCAGGTCTAAAGCCACACTGATAAGGTCCAATCAGTTTGTTGACGGTGGGCTTTAATCTTTCACACAATACGCTCCACAGAACCTTATATGCGATATTGAGGAGGCTAATCCCACGGTAGTTGGCGCAGATTGTGGGGTCTCGTTATTTGTGGATTGGGCATAGCACACTTAAATTCCAGTCGTTGGGTATACTTTCGTCCGACCATATTTTGCAAAGAAGCTGATGCATGCACCTTATCAGCTCTTCGCCGCCGTGTTTGAATAGCTCGGGCGGCAATCCATCGGCCCCTGCCGCTTTGTTGTTTTTCAAGCGGGCAATTGCTATTCGAACTTCTTCATGGTCAGGCAATGGAACGTCTGCTCCATCGTCATCGATTGGGGTATCGGTTTCGCTTTCTCCTGGTGTTGTGCGTTCACTGCCATTCAGCAGGCTGGAGAAGTGTTCCCTCCATAATTTAAGTATGCTCTGGGCATCGGTGGCTAGATCACCTTGGGGGGTTCTACAAGAGTATGCTCCGGTCTTGAAACCTTCTGTAAGCCGCCGCATCTTTTCGTAGAATTTTCGAGCAATACCCCTGTCGGCCAGCTTATCAAGCTCTTCGTACTCACGCATTTCGGCCTCTTTCTTTTTCTGTCTACAAATGCGTCTCGCTTCCCTCTTCAACTCTCGGTATCTATCCCATCCCACACGTGTTGTGGTCGATCGTAACGTTGCGAGGTAGGCAGCCTGTTTTCTCTCCGCTGCGACACGGCACTCCTCGTCGTACCAGCTGTTCTTTTGCACTTTCCGAAAACCAATGGTTTCGGTTGCAGCTGTACGTAAGGAGTTTGAAATGCCGTCCCACAGTTCCCTTATACCGAGTTGTTGACGAGTGCTCTCAGAGAGCAGGAGTGCAAGCCGAGTAGAAAATCGTTCGGCTGTCTGTTGTGATTGCAGCTTCTCGACGTCGAACCTTCCTTGTGTTTATTGGCGTGCGTTTTTTGCTGCACAGAGGCGGGTGCGAATTTTGGCTGCAACAAGATAGTGGTCCGAGTCGATGTTAGGACCTCGGAGCGCACGCACATCTAAAACACTGGAGACGTGTCTTCCGTCTATCGCAACATGATCGATCTGGTTGGTGGTTTTTCGATCCGGAGACAGTCAGGTAGCTTGATGTATCTTCTTATGCTGGAATCTAGTACTACAGATAACCATATTTCGGGCCCCGGCGAAGTCGACCAGCCTCAACCCATTTGGCGATGTTTCCTCGTGGAGGCTGAATTTACCGACCGTAGTGCCAAAGATACCTTCTTTGCCCACCCTGCCATTGAAGTCGCCAAGCACGATTTTGACATCGTGGCGGAGGCATCTCTCATAAGTGCGCTCCAAGCACTCATAAAAGGCATCTTTGGTCACATCGTCCTTCTCTTCCGTCGGGGCGTGGGCGCAAATCAGCGATATGTTGAAGAGCCTCGCTTTGATGCGGATTGTGGCTAGACGTTCATTTCCGGAGTGAATGATAGTACTCGGCGACGGAGTCTCTCTCCCACCACGAATCCAACACTAAACTTGCGCTCCTTTATATGGCCACTGTAGTAAATGTCACAAGGACCTACTCGTCTCTGTCCTTGTCCCGTCCATCGCATTTCTTGGACGGCGGTGATGTCAGCCTTTATCTTTACGAGGACATCTACCAGCTGGGCAGCGGCACCTTCCCAATTAAGGGACCGGACATTCCAGGTGCATGCCCTCAAATCATAGTCCTTATTTCGTTTGCCATGGTCGCCATCAAAAGGGGGGTCTCTCATCCGAGGCTGATTATAACTATTCACTGGGGGTGTTTTTTTACGTGGCGGGTCCCAAACCCAGCGCACAACCCTATGCAGGGTGTTTCGCCTTCTCACTTTAGCTCGCCTTCAAACGGATGTTCTTAGGCTACCCAGAGGATACTTGGTCAAAGACCGGAAGTCGTGAGTTACTTGAGTCATATGTAAAAGAATCGTTTCTGGCCACTCCCAAGTGAATGGCGATCAGAGACTTTCCTCACTTGCGTGAACTTCTACACATCACTCCATCCTCCAGTATTCCATATATCGTAGGCAATAAGCCATGTGGAGTCTCTACAAGCAATAGGCACGGCAATACAGTTAGTAAGACATAGATTTTATCCGGTCAAAATGCCCCGTAAAGACCAAGCAAGCATGTCTGCTGTCTCTATTTATACATACATAAGTAAGGCTACACTACCAATGGAAAGTTACTAAAGTGGCGTAATAAGCATGGTGTTATCGCTAGTTGCTGTGCGGTCAGAGATAAAGAGATGCCCAACTCTCTTGTCACTGGAAATGTGAGAAACGCTCGCCTACCAAGCGACCGAAACCAACGGCCGGATTAAAATTTTACCAAAAATATGTGAACTGAGGGATTTGTTGCCACTGTTCAAGATCGTTAATAAAAATTGTAAAACAATGTCCAATAAAAAAAAAAGGCGAAATTCAAATATATTTCATGAAACGTTTTGCAATGTGTTGCATAGTCGATTAATTTTCAATTACCAGTGATTAAAAATATTTAATAATTGAGAACTAACAGGCTTAATTCATCTTACTAAGTTTTGAAAGTTCAAAAACAGTTGTTTTAAGATACCATAAAATCATAAAAAAAAAAAGATTTAAATAGTTTCGCGGTATAATGGAAGTCCAACATATAATATTTTGTAATTCCAGGTATGCACACAAGCATAAACAAAATTGAAAACTTTCAATTTTTCTGCTCGTTGTTGCAACGGGTAGCAACGTGTATAGTGCGACATGCATTTGAAGTGAAAGGTTGTGCGCACATCAGTCACATTAGTAATTTTTACGATTTTTCTTAATTGGCTGCCAGAATAGAAAAAAACTAAACGTTTTATGAAATTGGGACAAAGTTTATTACCTTTGACATTAAATTATCTACTATTTAAACTAAAGAAACACTAAGAAAATTCAAGTTCGAATATGTTTTTAAATAACATAAAGTAAATTTTATTTTTGGTCAAAAACGCTTTTATTCAACTTAAAAAAAAGTAGAACTTTACACTTTTTTGATGATGTGAAATTTTGCTTCAATCAATTATTTCTTTCCCTTCCAAAAAAATCCACAAGTGCCGTGAGTTTCGTATCATTACAATCTACGGTCCTTCAAAGCCGTAAAAGACGGCACCAGTGGTCAAAGTGACAACAATTAAAAGTGAAAATATTGTGAAAAAAAAATACATACATACATATACATACGTTCGGCAACCAATAAACGGGCGCGATAAGACAAAAAAAAATTAAGAACACTAAACTAAACGAAATTAAACCAACGAAGTTAAACAACAAAAATATCAACACGGAGGGCTGGAACGCGATCACAACACCAACAAATAAGACTGGCACAGAGTAACAGGGAAAGGAAAGGAAAAAGGAGTAGCTGAACGCAATAAGGGAAGGAGGCCACTGACTGCAAAACAGACATACAAGGAACATACACCTACTTGTCCCCCCTATATCAAAACCAAAAATACCCTTGATGCGAATCAATGTAAGTGTATCGTTTCAATTTTTTTACACCATATATGTATGTTTGTACTAGTAAACCTTTAAACAGTTCCCGAAAACGGGTATCAGAACGTTAACAAAACGCAAAAACAAGAAATATCGGTATTCTCATTTCTCCTACATCTTAATGTAGAAAACGGAATAAGAAAAGAAACCGATATTCATAAAAGAAAATACAAATACAAAGAATTTAACTAAGTACTTGCACTATTTTCCGCAATACCCTTCTGCTTCTTAAAGCAGTACGCTGAATGGGTTGATAGTTCGGGTATTGTTCGTGCATGAACATTTTTGCGCTCAACGGAAGCCGTTCTCTGATACATATATTTGTATATACTTCGGAACAAATAATGCACTAGCATGCATACATACATATGCGTACACATGTGAATATGTCACTAACAAAAAATTGAAGCATTAATCTACAAAAACAACAATTGCTCAAATAGCAGAAGCATAAAAAGTCATATGCTGAACACAATGACGGCGACAGACTGCAAACGACATCTGTCAAATATTAAAATACACACGTTCTTATGGACATAGTTATTTTGACAGCTGCACGACTACACGACTGCAGGCCGACGGTTGCCGCTCTCGCTAACTTCAATATATTCCTATATTTGCCAACGACAGTAGGACGATAGAAGAGTTGACAATATAATTGAAGGCAGAGATATGAGGGAGAGTGGTGATGCCACTAATATGTAAAATGTAAAATTATTCACAACTCTAACAAACTTGACGTTATTTTACAAATAAAAGCATAGAATAGATCTATTGTAGCTCTATTATATCATTCGTAATAACAATTGATAATTTAAAACAAAAGTATGTACCAATTTACTTTTTTGCATAAAAAATTTCACTTTGAACAACATATTAAAATTTCATTGAAGTACGATGTATTAGTACGGCCACAACGAAATTGTGTACATGCAAAATGGAGAGCTGTGTTGCCTTGTGTACATGCGCTCATGTAGTAGGATGCACAACGCCATTTTCAGTTCACTGTCGTGCTGCTGCAGTCTGTCGCTGTCATTGTGTTCAGCGCTTCAATTTGGCAGCCGAATTGGCGAAGCCCAAATGTAGTAAATTTTACAACAAAAACGATTTCATTCATAAGCGCAGGCGCAAATTCTACAAGCGACCTCGCTTCAGTCATAAAAACAGACGCCGTAACATCTCCCCGAGCATGCCTTTGCCTACAAGCGTCTTTTCGCGACGATGACAAAAGCTAAAAATCATAAATTGAACAACTTTCTGATGCTTCTTCACAGAAAGAAGTCAGAAAAGTGGCAGCAACGGAGTTGTCGATTTATAATATTTGTCCATTCAAAATATTTTTCCGTGACTCGTAAAAATCTGCGTCGATATGTATGAAATCTCATACATATGCATATATATTTACGCTAGTTTGTAAGCGGAGCTGTTACAGCGGCAAGGGAAGCGGTCAATAGGCGGCCATTCGTTTATTTTTTCGACACAGCTTGGATTTTCTATCATCACACAAGTGCTGAACCAATGAGCGCGACAGATATTAGAATACACATGTTCTTAGGGACACAGGTATTGAGGTAGCTGCACAACTACATAACTGTGGCCCTTAGAAAGTGTGTATTTTAATATTTGACAGATGTCGCTTGCAGTCTGTCGTGCTCAATGTGTTCAGCACTTGACTCTTTAGCAAAACGCAAGTTTCGGCCATTGGTTGACCGTGACAACGGAGATGCGAAAGAAGCGTGCGACACTTGTTATTATGAATGTATGTACATATGTATATTGCTCGCTGGCTAAATGAGTCTCAGACCCCCCTCACAATAATACACTTCCACACCACACACATTACATTCACCACATCATCATTCTACACCATATCATCATCACATTCCACATCACACGCACACAATACCAACATCACGAATTTAACACACATTAGGACACCGCACAAAAAAGAACAAAAGGGACCGACGGACAAGGCACCAGTCTCTTTTTGATTTCGACCGCGAACTCGGACAGCCACCGCACGTTCCTCCGTACCATTTTTACAATTTCGTTGCGCATCTTAATTTTACATTGCGAGGTAAGTGCCGTAAGTTTCGTATCATTACAATCTATGGTCCTTCGAAACCGTAAAAGACGGCACCAGCGGTCAAAGTGACAACAATTAAAAGTGAAAATATTGTAAAAAAAATTTAATTTAAATAAATCAATACATACATATTAAATATTAAATTAAACGAAAAAAACAGGAAAAAAAATAAAATTAAAAGTGAGTACATTTAAGTGAAAAAAGCTAAGGTTATAATACAAATAAAAAAATACATAATAAATATGAAATTACACGTGGTGGAAAAGATCAGAAGCAAAAATTAAAAAAAAAGTATATTAATACAATACACAAAACTGAACTTAACAAAAACAAAAAAAAAAAATCAGTGAAATATCAGGTGACAAAATTGTGGACAACACCACAAAGTACATATACTTACATATGTATGCACATACAGTGGAGTGAAAATTTAAGTGCAATAAGTGCAGTGCAGTGACCACAAAACCAAACAAAAAAGAGCGGTGAGCTTAAAAGAAACAAAAAAAGCATAGTGGAGTTGTGAAGCTAAAAAAATACATACATACATATACATACGTTCGGCAACCAATAAACGGGCGCGATAAGAAAAAAAAAAAACTAAGAACACTCAACTAAACGAAATTAAACCAGTTAAACAACAAAAATATTAACATGGAGGGCTGGAACGCGATCACAACACCAACATAATCAGAAACGAAAAAAGTGATGCGAATAATAAGGATCGCATACTTTTCCCCCTTTAACATTCGAAAGTAATAAAAAACAAAAATAATGATGATCGTTGTACAAAACGTTTTTGACGTAAGAAGATACAAAACACAATAATATTCCCCCTATATCAGAAACCAAAAATACCCTTGAGCGTCAATGTAAGTGTATCTCAATTTTTTTACACCAATATGATGTTTACAAAACGTTTAAACATTCCAAAACTATCAAACGTTACAAAACGATAAACAAATGAAAGTACATTTTCACTCTTAATTAGAATCGATAAGAAAAGCATATTCAAAAGAAAAATAACAAATACAAAAAATTCTACAATATATATTCCCAAATTGCTTTAATTATCGAAACGATAAAGCAATCTACATATTACAAAATTACAAAATAATCACAATTACATATTGTCTTGGATCGCAATACAAGCAATCATGATATATACATATCATTATACATTGTTCAGAGAGCAGTTAAATCACTGCTAAAGCAAAACCAACAAAATTACGGGTTTAATACATAAATTCACCACACTTACGATACATAAATATTGCTCAAGTCTATGGCATACATCCCGCAATACCCCTTGTTCTTTGGCCGGCAAAAACAAGCAGGATTGCATATATGTATATACATATATATGAGTAGTCTATCTTAGCACATAAGTCAACCACAAAAGATTCGCTTATAGGTATACCCTATAAGAATTACGGACGCAAAAAATACATAAAAAATGCATATATATAGAATCCACTAAAGAATATACAGGCATATATATCGACATCGGGTACATCTTAAATATAACATAAAAAGTTTTTCATAACAAAAAAAAAAAAAAAATAGTACATACGTGTATTGCCACATATGTAGATACGCACATTGCTTCAAAGTCCACATTGGCATATAATCCGCAATACCTTTTAGGTTTGGCTAACAAAATCAAGCAGGATTGCGTATATAATATATTCAAAATCCACATTGGCATATGTTCCGTAATACCCCTTGATTTTTGATCAACAAAAACAAGCAACAAAAAGCAGTGATCTCTAAAACGAGCGCTCATTAGCACATAATAAATAAAATATCCACCTATAGGTATACCCTATAGGACATTTGAACATAAAAAAATATATATGACAGAATATAAAGAAAAATAAAACATATAAAATATTTCCGGTCAACAATAATAATTAAATCAGATTAAAGCGATATTCTATGTATATACGTATTTATTGGATTTGGAAAACTCTTATTTACTTAAAAGAGTTCACGTCTAAACATTTCGTTCAAAACTCTTATTTACCTAAAAGAGTTCTCGTCTAATCACATAAATACATACATATGCGAAAATATTTTTTAAGTCTCGGTTTATCAAAAAGCCGTTGGTTTTATTGATTTTTTGAAACTCTTAAATACAAAGAGTCTTCTATTCAACATTTTATATACTATATACTATGCTTTATACACTTTTTCTAAACATATACAAGTCTAGTTTTCACTAAGACATTTTGATTCATTCTATACATCTATACATCCAAAACAACTCAGTTGCTAAAAGTTCCATAAATGATTTCAGACGAAAAAAGTCCGTGTACACCAGCGGAAGCTACACGCTCAAAGAAAGGTGCTACAAAACTAAAGAGGGGTAAAGACATTTCTTATACAAAATTCATTGCTGAGAGTGACAGTTTGATTCGATACTGCACTCGATTTTCAACTTCACCGATTTAAGACAACTCTGAATCGGTATTAGAAATCAAAAAAGACAATTTAGACAACTTCTGGACACGTCTCCAAGCGGTATATGACGCAATCGTAGAATCTGATGATTCAGATCTACCAGAGAATCTTAAATCCTCGGCATACACCAAATATGAACACTGCCTAGACCAGTTCGAAGACACAAAGGCAATGATTTCTGATCAACTAAAGCTATTAAGAGCAATTGCACCTACTCCACAACCGAGAGTAGAGCTGCCATAAAGCCAAGCCCAAGAGGCAAGTACAGGCATTCACCTTAAAGTGCCAGTATGCGACACAGATATATTTCATGGTGGTTATGAACAGTGGCCGTCCTTCCGGGACATGTTTACAGCTGTATACATAAACCATCCTAAATTATCACCTCAGATACAAAACCAAAGGCCAGGCAGGCGTAATAGTCAAACAGTTTGCTCTCATTGACGAAAATTTCAATTTTTCTTGGGAAGCTCTTAAAGCACGTTACGAAAACGAGAGAATATTGGTCGACAAGCAAGGAACGATACTAATAAATCTACCAAAAATTCAGGAAGAAACCATTAAAGAATTCATAAAGCTTCAATCCACGATTTCAAATTGTTTGTCGGTTTTATCGACACAGAATATTCCCACAGATAATTGGGATCCCATTCTGGTAAATATATGCACAGCTGCATTACCAGAAAAATCGTTACTTTTGTGGGAGCAATCGCTCTCATCGCGAAAAAAGTGCCCAACGTGGCATCAAATGAAATAATTTCTTACTACCCAATATAAAATTGCAGAAAGGGTAGATAAAAAAGTAGTCAGAACGAAAAACGTTCAAAACGACCTCAATAGAAGCTTCAATAGACCCCAAGCAAGTAGCCACAATAATTTAAATAGAAGCTTTTTTAAAAACCAATTGTTCACATCCGAACAATATAAGCAAACGACCGCTTACGCTTAAAGATTGCGAAAGCAAATTTAATTGCGTTTATTGTCATAAAAGACATCAGTCAATGTTACATATAACCAATTTTTCCAGCTCACCTCCCAACAAAGCAAACGTAAAACGAGCAACAGGATTAGTTGCCACAACAAATTCTGAAAACTGCCAAGAAGCACCATGCTGCTCAAAGGCGTTGAAAACCCAAACGCTACATAGCGAAAATACAGTAGGGTACTATTACCCACAGCAGTTGTCTTTATCGAACACCGAGGAGAACTGTTTAAACTCAGAGCCTTAATAGACCAAAGATCACAACGATCATTTATAGCGTCTAGGGCACAAAACAGGCTACAGTTGCCAACAAAACTGGCCAATTTTGAAGTCACGGGAATGGATGGAAGAGTTGTTCAAAACTCAAATAAAATCTGCCCCATTACCCTCTTTTCCCCCAAAGCGGATAAGCGCATATAAGCAGAAGCTATTGTCTTACCGCAATTAACCAATATGTTACCCAGCTATCATATAAATAGCAAGCATTGCAAAAGGTTTCACACCTAAAGCTAGCAGACCCAAACTGCAACACCCCCGCTCAAATAGATCTTCTATTAGACAGCGATCTCATACCACAGATAATACTCGAAGGTATTGAGAAAATCACAACTACACTTCTGGCGCAAAATACCATTTTCGGATGGGTCCTAAGTGGACTAGTTGCGGAACCAGTTACAACATTAACAACTCAAGTTGAGGAAGTCTCAAACGAGTACCTCAATTCACAATTGAAAAAATTTTGGGAATTTGTCACATACCAGTCACAACCCCTGAATATCAGTATTGTGAGGGTTTTTACAAAACCACAACTACTAGATCAGAAAATGGTCGGTACGTCGTACGACTACCACTAAAGCAACAATTTCCTAACTCACTCGCCTTAGGTCACTCTCGCACCTCTGCAATATAGCAGTTTCTAAGTATGGAAAGAAACCTACTTAAAAAAGGTGAACTCAAATCTGAATATGGTGGTGTGTTAGAAGAATAACTCCATTTAGATCACATGAAGGAAGTTCCCCAGGGGAGAAAATCGTCAACGGCAAATACTACTCCTTTTATCTGCCACATCACGCAGTAGTGAAGCCAGGCAAGAAAACAACAAAAGTAAGAGTTGTTGTTAATGCCTCGAAAACCACTAGTTCAGGGAATTCCCTAAATGATGTCCTATTTACGGCACCCACACTCCAACCAGATCTAATGCTCCTCATATTAAACTGGCGTATATACAAATACGTATTCAATGGGGATGTCGAAAAGATGTATCGACAAATACTGGTTCATAAAGATGATCAAGATTTGCAACGGATTATTTTCCGAAAATCTGCCAATAGTCCACTACGCGACTTTAAATTAAAAACAGTAACCTTTGGCGTAAACTGTGCTCCATACTTAGCCATTCGTACACTCCATGAGTTGTCAGACAACACAAAGTCAAAATTTCCTCTGTCAACCGAAGTGTTGAAAACTCAAACGTATATAGACGATATTCTGTCTGGAAGTCACACCCTTCCACAAGCATACGAGGCCTTATCACAGGTGATAAAAGCCCTCAAATTCGCAGGGTTTTCTTTAAAAAAGATTACGGCAAATCACCCAAATATACTCACAAAAATTCCAAACCAAAATTTGTTGGACACTAATTTCCTTATATTCGAAATGGAAAGTACAACAAAAACACTAGGCATCCAATGGAATCCGATATCGGATCAGTTCTCATACACGACAGAGTCCACATCCGCATTATCAGCCCTCACAAAAAGACAGATTCTATTCTCGGTGGCAAAATTCTTCGACCCCGCAGGATGGCTTTCGCCAATTATGATCCAAGCGAAAATCTTAATACAAGAATTATGGCTAGATGGAACCGACTGGGACGAACAAGTGAAACCTCGTCGCTTAGAAAAATGGTCCCAGTTCGCAAACAATCTGAATGACATTTCTCAGATTTAAATTTTCCGATGGGTAAATTACTCTCGCAATCACAAAGTTGAATTACATGGCTTTTGTGACGCCTCAGAAAAGGCATACTGCGCTACTATCTATGTGCGCACGCAAAGTGACACCACGACCACATGCCACTTATTAGTAGCAAAAGCAAAGGTGGCACCTTTAAAAACTATAAGTCTCCCACGACTTGAGTTATGTGGCGCACTGCTACTTACCAAATTAGTAGCCATGGTGCAAATGCATTTAAACATGACAAAATGCAAACTCTATATGTGGTCCGATTCAGAAATTGTACTAGCCTGGTTGGTAAAACCACCACATGCATGGAAGACGTATATTTATTACCGAACGTCTCAAATTCTTGAGCTAGTGGATCAGCCACAACGGCGTCACGTAGCCAGTGCTGACAATCCTGCCGATCTAGGTGCAAGAGGGTGCAAGCCACTGCACCTTGCCACTACCACCCTTTGGTGGAATGGCCCCCGATGGTTGATAGAATCTCCTGATGCTTGGCCACAATCCCCTATGCGCAACATTATCGCCCCAGAAGGTCGAAAAATCGCCACCTTTCACACATTATTGGATGATACCGACAACCTTGAACGATTTTCATCGTTTCCAGGAGCTCGCAGAGTAGTTGCTTATATGTTCAAATTTATAGAACAACTCAAAGGCAAGGTTAAGGGATCACATAATTTCCCATGCAACACAGTGACGCACCTAGAGTTACAAAAAGCAAAGGTCGCACTAATAACATATACAAAAGCGCGCTATTTCAGCCGCAATATATCACTACTAAGAGAATCGAAGCCGATTGATAAAAAGAGCTCACTCTTACTCCTAAACCCATTTCTGGACACGAAAGGCCTGCTTCGTGCCAATGGTCGGCTTGCTAATTCGAGCCTAACATACAACGAACGCCATCCCATAATAATCCCAGAGAGGTCACCATTTGCCACACTGTTCCTCCACTACATCCACATCTTAATGCTGCACTCCGAACATCGTCTCATGCAACAGATGGTACGCCAGGAGTATTATATCCCCCGTCTTAAGCCGCAAATCAAGAAGTGCATCTTCACGTGCAAGATTTGCACTATTGACAAGCAGAAGATGCGAACGCAGATTATGGCAGCACTTCTACCTGAACGCTGCAATTTCGCTCTGCCTTTCACCACAACAGGTGTTGATTTTGCTGGGCCTTTTCAGGTAAAGGCGTCCATGTTAAGGTCTCCCACTCTCATGAAAGGCTATGTGGCTGTCTTTGTATGTTTCACGACAAAGGCAGTACATCTTGAGCTGTGTAGTAATCAGACGCGGAGGCTTTTCTCGCGGCATTTGCTCGCTTCGTCGCTCGAAGTGGCTACCCATCAAAAATCATGAGCGATATGGGCAAAACCTTTATCGGAGCTCAACGAGCCAAAGAAAAGCAATTTGTGGATTTTTTAAAACAAGTGTCACCCGACATCGTACAAAAGTACGCCCCTCAAGGTATCAACTGGCAATTTATACCGCCAAGCGCTCCTCACATGAGCGGTTCATGGGAATCAGCTGTAAAACGCTTCAAATCCCATTTCATACAGGTAGCTGGAAATTATAAATTCAATTACGAAGAGTTCACGACGTTATTAAATCGAATTGAAGCCGTTCTCAATTCACGGTCACTCACAGTACTATCGCAAGACCCCTCAGATTTCACCGCCTTAACTCCAGGGCATTTTCTAAAAGAAGCACCCATCCTGGCCATTCCGGAGCCAGGCGTGGAGTCGCTATTCCTATAAAATCGATGGGAACCAATTAAAATTCTCCATCATGTTTTCAGCCGCCGATGGAAGGACGAATATATACAGGATCTCCACAAAAGATACAGATGGAAGACTCCTGAACAGGCGCCTAAACTTGGAGACTGTGTCCTCATTCACGATGATTGTCTACCCCCCACCGAGAGGCTGTTTGGCCGCATAGAAAAGTTACATTACGACTCCGACGGTCACATACAATTCGTTGATCTCCGTACACAAAACGGAACTCTAATCAGACCGCTCGTGAAGCTATGCTTTCTGCCTACTTCCGATGATCGCAAATCCGAAAACCGCAAAAACAAACCGATATTATCGTGACACAATAAGCTAATCAAATAAAAACGAGAAATACGCCAATACCAACCGTTAAAAAATAACAACCGTCAGAAAATAACAAACCGTAAATAAAAATAACATACCGTAAAGAAAACTAACAAAAAATGGTCGATCAATACGACGGCCCATTCATGCCACATATCGTGGCACGATTGCCAATATCTAATTGTATGACAGAGTTCTAATTAACAATCTCCTTTATACATAAATTACCATGGACGTAGATAGGCCAGTGTTAGCCACGCCAACTGTTCGGTCGGCTACCAGCGTGCAACGCACCGGGCCAACCCCAGCGCCCCGAGCTGCCGTTGCAACAGCGCCGATAACAGCACCGGAAACAACACCGGCAACAGCACAAGCAACAGCAGCCACGTAACAAGGCATCAACCCGTAACGCGAGTGCATCAGCGGGTTGGAATGCCTATTCGGCGTCGTCAGCCTAGACCCCAACCACGGCGATCCACGGGTCTTAGCAGCGTCGTGGCAACGCTGCAACAGCTGCAGCGACTCCTAGGCTAATCAGTTGCCTAGGAGGGCCGGGATGGCTAAATGAGACTCAGACCCCCCTCACAATAATACACACCCACACCACACACCTACCCGTTGGTAGGTCTTGGACCCGTTGGTAGGTCTTGGATCCTACGGGATCGGGTATCCCAGCTGAGCTCTAAGCTACCGGGGGGGTCGGCAGGTCGCGGATAGCCGGACGGCCTGCAGTAGCAGGTTAGTTGCGAAATAAGTTACAACGAATAAGCAATCCCCGACGATGAGCGGCAGGAGTGGAGGATGCGGTATAAAAGCCAGCCAAGCCGATGAAACTCCTGTGACAGAGGCGAATAGTTACCGCCTCTCTAATATAAGTGACCAATCCAAACCCAGGCGCGACGGACTCACAATGAGCGGCTTCCTGGTCAGCGTCTGTACACCATGTTAGGTGCGGCTGCGAACATGACCGGTCCATACCGGGGCGCACTGGGAGTCCCACGAAGCACCATCAGCTGTTTCCCACTGATGGTGTGAAAAGGGTGATGTGAGCATGCTCTTCCGAAGTGTCAGCCACGATGTGTATCAGTAACCAGCCCCTTCGGGCCTTGGTCAGGAAGTGTCCATTGGGCGCAGAAGTAATAGTCTGCGTTGCTCCGGGCGAGCGCCGGTTCGTCCGCGTATTCCGGGACCGGTAAAGCGAAGGACAGGCCTCAGGGAACTGGGGTAGGGTCCCCGAGGGTACACCGTTCCTGTCTATTTCGGCCCGCCCCCCTGCACACGATGCGCTGGTAAAACTGACTTATGGAGAATATAATGGATAAAAAAATTAACAACGACAACAACAATAGCAGCAACAAAAATGTGGAGTACCCAGAGATGGACCCCTTTTAAAAGAAGGCTTCGCGATCGCCTGTAAAAGTGCTATCGGTGGATAGACCTGTGCGAGCCAAATCTTCACCACCGGCGCTTCAGGAAAACACGCCGTCATTAATGGGAAGATTAGGCAAACGAGATCACATGACCGAGTTAGGAGAGATGATACAGAAGTTAGCTGTTATGATGCACCCACCACAGCGCTCCATCAACAACCCCATGCGGGAGCTACTTAGTTCTATCGCAAAGCTCCACGCATGTGCCAAGGAGGAGCACGCCCGACAGGGTGAATTAAAGTGTAATGTGCCAAGCCATACAAAGGTTGTTGAAATAACACCGAAAAGGCCACGTGACGGCAAGCAAATGGGGAGAAGAACGCCCCCAAAAAAACCAAAACCGCCCATGAAGTGCTATCGATGAGAACGGTAGTCGATCTGACAAATGAGGACAAAGGTAGCCATCCTAAAGATGCTAAAGCGAAAGCAGCTACAGGCGAAGAATGGGTCACGGTTCAGAGTAGGGCACAGAAAAAAAAGGTTAAGAAGAATGCAAACACGACTCAACGTCTCCGACCTGATGCTATCGTGATTGCAAAAGTTGGTGAAATGACATACGCAGACATACTTCGAACAGTCAAAACAAATGGGACACTGCAAGAACTTGGAAAAAATGTGACGAGAGTAAAAAAGACAGCCAAGGGAGAGATTCTACTTGAACTAAAGAAGGAGCAAACAGGAAGCACTGAAGGATACAAAGAAGAGATAAGCAGAATATTGGGCGACCAGGCGCAAATCAAAACATTGAAGCAAGAAACCACAGTGGAGTTGCGGGACTTAGACGATATTACCACAAAAGATGACATAGCGGAAGCAATACGATCCGAAATTAAAGAACTTGGCCTCTTCAGTGTATCAGCAATTAAAACCATCAGAGCGGCCTACGCGGGCACCCAGATAGCAGTGATAAGTCTCCCTGCGCAAGAAGCAAAATATCTGCTACAGGCCCAGAAGATTAAGATCGGCTGGACAATCTGCAGGATACGGGAGAAAGCTCAACTGAAGTAGTGCTTTAGGTGTCTTGAATATGGACATGTGGCGAAGGAGTGCAGCAACTTGGAAGACAGGAGCAAGTGCTGTATTAAGTGCGGAGAAGAGGGTCATTTTGCGAAATCCTCCACTAATAACCCTTTCTGCATTGCGTGCAAAAAGAATGGAAAAGCGAGCACCGAACACCAAATAGGGAGCCGAAAATGTCCCATTTACATAGCAGTGTGCAGTAAAAACTTAAGGTGAAGATCCTGCAAATAAACCTGAACCACTGTGAGGCGGCTCAGGAGCTATTAACGCAAACGGTACACGAATACAGTATTGACGTAGCAATAATTTGTGAACAATACAAAAACAAAACTACTGACAAGTGGATCTCAGATACCACAAAAAAGGTAGCAATATGGGCATGTGGAGACAAAATGTTCCAGCACAAACCATACCGCCAAGTATCTCACTTGACGAATATGAAAAAATAATTGACGAACTTGTGAAGGATGCAATGACAACTACCCAAAGCAGCTAACCCGAGAGGAAGGGCACTGCTTAAAGATTTCGCGGTGCTAGACGCTGTCCTGTTGAATACAGGAACAAAGAACATCTTCGAAAAGAATGGACGTGGCTCCATTATTGACGTATCCTTTGCTAGCAGAGGATTAATCCGATCAACTGACTGGCGGGTAAGCGACATATATACCCAGAGTGACCATCAGGCTATATTAATAAATATTAGTAAACCCACACAAGGGCTACGCAGTACCACTTGTCGCCAAAGAGTGCAGTCCAAAGGATGGAGGATCGAAACACTGGACGAGGAACCAATTTATGCTGGACGATACCCTAAAGGAAGATACTGACGTAGAACTCCAGGCCAAACTGCTAGTGGAACACATATCCAAGGCCTGTGATGCGGCTATGTCTAGAAGGAAGCAAACAGCCTACAGAAAGCCGGTATACTGGTGTAACAGTGAAATTGCTTTGTTGAGAAGCGAATGCCACAAAGCGAGGCGCCTATCTCAACGCTGCATAGGCAGCGACAATGGTACGAGGATGAGAGAAATTTTCAAAGAAAAACGCAGGGCCCTCAAGAAAGCGATAAAGGCAAGCAAAACTTCTTGCTTCAAGATGTTATGCGAAAAAGTAGATGAAAACCCATGGGGAGAGGCGTACAAGATAGTGATGGGAAGGATAGGAGGAGGCAAGGGGCAAGCACCGACCTGTCCCTCTTTGCTAAGAAATGTGGTAGAGACGCTATTTCCTAAGCAAAGCCAAGAAGGTGGAAGCTTATCTCTCGAAAAAGCAGAGCCCACAGATGCAGCACCAGTAAATATGCTCGAAGTGCTACAATCGGCTGAACGGTTCGGCAACTCCAAAGCACCAGGCCTGGATGGAATCCCGAACAAGGTCCTAAAACTCGCAGCGAAACATAAACCCAAACCATTCATGGAGCTATTTACACGATGCCTACGTGACGGAATGTTCCCCAAGATATGGAAAAGGCAACGTCTAGTGCTATTGCAGAAAGCAAATAAACCAGCAGGGGAACCGAGCTCTTACCGCCCACTCTGTATGATCGACACAATGGGAAAAATGCTGGAGTGGATTATTTGTGCCCGACTAGAAAGTTACCTGGAAGGAGAGGCCTACAGCCTATCAGATAACCAATACGGCTTTCGCAAAAAACGCTCAACTGTTGACGCAATTAAGAAGCTCACAGGTATTGCGGAAAAGGCCATAGAAGGAGAAAGATGAATGTACGGCAATAAACAATACTGTGCGGTCGTAACGCTCGATGTGAAAAACGCATTTAATTCGGCGTATTGGCCCCACATACTGCGTGCGTTACAGGCGAAAAAAATACCAACTTACTTGTTGAGGATCATACAGAGCTATCTGTCCGATAGGCTACTGCTCTACGACACAGACGAAGGTCCAAAAGAGTATACGGTAACTGGTGGTGTGCCACAAGGCTTCGTACTGGGTCCACTCTTATGGAATGTCCTGTATGATGGAATACTACGCCTCCCGCTGCCTAAGGAAGTACATATTATCGGATACGCCGATGATATAGCGGTAACCATAGTGGCCAAAGAACTGCACCAAATTCAGAGGCTGGCTGAACAGTTCAAAACTCCAACTCGCGGAACAAAAAACGGAAGCAGTGCTTATTACGAGCAGAAAAAAACTAGAGAATACCACCCTTAACATTGACGGACACAGCATTACAACACAATCAGCACTCAAGTACCTTGGTGTAATGATTGACGCGAGACTGAGCTAAAAAACTTACATTGAGAAAGCCTGCGAAAAAGCTGCCCGAGTAAATGCGGCCCTAACCAGAATTATGGCCAACATAGGAGGTCCAAAACAAAGTAGCAGAGCACTTTTGGCCAAGGTTAGCCAGTCAATTGTAATGTACGCCGCACCTGTATGGTCACCAGCGCTTATGCAAAAAACTTATGCAATCAGTGTTTCGGCTAGTAACAATCAGAACTATTAGCGCATTCCGCACGGTATCTCATGAAGCCGCTAGTATTATATCTGGGATAATGCCGCCAGATATAATGGCTCGAGAACTGAAGCGGATCTATGACAAAAGAAAAAGTATAGGCAGAAAGCTGACAACGGCAGAGCGAAAAGTGGAAAGGCAAAAAAGCATGGAGGAGTGGCAAAATCGCTGGGACACAGCAACAAAGGGAAGATGGACGCACCGCTTAATCGGGAAAGTACAAGAATGGGTGGAACGAAAGCATGGCGAGACAGACTTTTACATGACGCAGTTTCTGACAGGACACGGATGTTTCAGAGAGTACCTGCACAGGTATGGTCATGACAATGGCGTTACTTGCTCTTTCTGTGGTAACAGTAGTGAGAATGTGGAGCACATATTTTTCTACTGTCCGAGATTTACGTCAGAGCGCCAAGCCCTGGAGATAGAAGTGGCAGGCCGAGTAACACCTGATAACATAGTGAAACATATGCTGCAAAAAAGACGAGTATGGTATGCCATTGAGAGGACGACAGCTCTAATACAGCAAGAGGCTGGGAATAGCCGAACACCAAAGAAGCAGTGAAGCTAGAGCCACAAACAGCGAGCTAATGACGTGAGCCAATAGGCTAAGCTGGTCCTGCGATGTAATGCCTAGCGGCGGTCCCGCAGGACCTTTCCATAAAGCTACAGATGACGGAGTTAAGGGTTTAGTACGTAGGTGTACTGTTCCGCAAGTCCAATATAGTAAGATACTTAGTAGGCGTGGTCCCGAATGAGGTGCACCTTTAGCGAGCAGTACGAATCGTGCATACTGCATTTAACTAAGTATCAGTATCTATGAAAGATTCCCCCTCCGAAACCAAAAAAAAAAACACCACACACATTACATTCACCACATCATCATTCTACACCACATCTTCATTTCACACCACATCATCATCACATTCCACATCACACGCACACAATACAAACATCACGAATTTAACACACATTAGGACACCGCACAAAAAAGAACAAAAGAGACCGACGGACAAGGCACCAGTCTCTTTTTGATTTCGACCGCGAACTCGGACAGCCACCGCACGTTCCTCCGTACCATTTTTACAATTTCTTTGCGCATCTTAATTTTACATTGCGAGGTAAGGCCGTGAGTTTCGTTTCATTACAATCTACTCGCATTTGCTTTCGTAAACATACCGACAAATGTGCCAAAAAATAATATATGTACATATGCATGTGTCATAGAGCGTGAGGTTTTTTCGTTACGGAATTTATGGATTCGGTTCTCGCGCTCAGAAGCCCGCGATAGAAGCTATGCAATAGCTTAAAAATAAGTAATAAATAATAAAATAAAACATTTGTTATGAAATCAATAAAGAAAACAAATTAATTTATTAAGGTGGTTGTTATAAACGCACATGTAAGTTATATAAAAAAAAATTTATAGAAAATGTACTCACTTCGATTCTGCACTAAATTACCAAAATGTATGGTTTTTTCTGCACACTTCAAAACTCTTCGAACACTAATTATTTTTTGAGATAATATTTTTATTATTACACGACTTAAAATCACACAATATTAACACAAAACTACGAAATATTTTTCCCAATTGAATCGCAGCACCAACTGTCGGGATTAACTAAAATTAAAATGAAATAATATTGAATATTCGATAATGCGAGGGAAACACAGTCTGCCGGATTACCCCTTCCAACGATACCTTCAGATCGTGGCGCCAAAGAAATCGGAGTTGTGCCATTTCGGTATATAATTTATGCACCTTAGGCTTACTTTTCTGTTGTTATTTTGATGCTTATTATTATATTACAATAATACAGCAATAACCAAATAAAACTTCTGCTTTCCAATTTTTTAACATTTATCTTTCCTATATTTTTTTAATATGTACGGATATTTAATATAAAAATACACTTGTCACAACATAACTATTTAAAGAGAACAGAACTCATTCGCTTTGCGGCACGGTAAAAGGGAGTAGGGAAAGTGCCCATTCATCATAGTAAAAGAGCCATTCACAGTCCTTAACCTACCCGCCAAGTGTACGTTGACAATAAAAACATCATGGCCACCTCTGGTGAATAAGGGTGGCGAGAGGTTAAAATGAGTTGCGTAAAGCGAAAATGATTTAATATTAAATATACAGTACTATATTTATAAATACCATTTTCCATTTTGCTTATAGAATGAAGTTTATAGCTGTTATCAAAAAAAATAATTATACGTTCATGATATAGGTAGATATGCTATTTATTTTTAAGCGTTTTAGTTAACTTGTTCATGAACAAATTGGAAATTATATCTGATAATGAGTTTACCAAAATAGATAACTTTTGTGGAAAAATTTGGTATTACATATCATAGCAATTCCTCTGAGCAGTAAAACATAATTTTTTATTGTAAAATAAATCAAGAGATAATTATAATAGCCATATTTCTTATAGTTTAAGTATACATTTTTATAATCACAAACTACATACACGCTTTATATGTCAGAATTTAGCTATACGCCGGCGATCAGGAATCCTACCCGTTCCGAAATGGAGTGTTTGACCAATAGTTTGACGTTGTTTATACAAATAAATCGATTGTTCAAAATATATTCCGTTTGAAATTATTTTAATCGATAATAACTTGTTTAGCCCAAATCAAAATACAACTCAATTCTTTAATTTTTAAAAGCGATTTACAATTACATTTATTTGTTTTTTAAAGTTTAATTATCAACTTCCACATCATTCATAATCGACCATAATTCACTAGATGTAAAGACGAATGTTTATTTTTTAAATCGCTGCCACCAACGCAACCAACTTTCATTTGATGAGTGTTGTTTATTATTTGCTTGGCTGTTGTTGTTAGCGTTGTTGCCATTATAGTAATTTTATGCATACATACGTAGTTCTTCCCGATGTGCTATCGGTTTTGGTGGAGCTGGTTCCTCCCACTCTCCCAATTCGGCATCATAATATTGCACAACACGATATGGTCGCAATTCCCATGGTACTTGGTTTTCCATACGTTTTGGTTTGCAAGGTGGGTGTTGAGTGTTTAGCATATTAGATAGTATGTAAATTATATTTTGCTCAAAACCTATCTAACAGCTTGATAATTCCAGCAGTATCAGGATCCTTAGCGCAATTGACAATAGCTTGTGCAACATCCGACACAAAAACCTGTTGTTTTACAGTACGTTCGCCCGCAAACCAGAGTGACATGGCACGGAACTGGCGACGCTAATTGTGGGCGTATCGCAGGGATGGGCACAATTTTAGCCCGCAAAGTTAGCAAAGTGCGCACGGAGGCTAGATGAGGGGAATATCAGTTTACGGAGAGAAGGGCATAACAAGTTGCGAAAAAAAAACAATTACATTCCTCCGTAACATCGCAGAGTGGTTGCGGCAATACTGACATTGTACACAAATTAAAGAGCGGAAGTTTACTTCATATCGGAATTATACAGTTGTGTGAACAAAAAGAGGTAAACATAATTTGATGGGTTTAGAGTTTCGCATTTGTTTTTATTTACTTTTGCATGGTGGGAAATTCTAATCACTGTTAGGAAAAAATATATAAGTTATGCTTGTATCTAAAAACAATTTTATTTAATAAGAAAACAGCACATTTTAAAACGTCACAACACCTATAGTTGTTCCTATTTTGTTCACACCACTATACATGAGATAGAACAGTTAATGGTGGTGATGCCAGTTGTAAAAATTCATTTTAGCTACAATTGAGAGAACTTTTCTCAAGTTGTGGGCTTTTATACGTACATATGCAAGGCAGTTTTATATACATATATGCATATATAAAAAAAAAGATACTTGTGACTATAATATATATACTTTAAATGGCCTACCCTGTATATATAATTTAATGAAAATGCTTATATATATTATTATTTATGATATTTATATTAATATTTGTGATATTTTCAGTTTGGTTGTTTTATCAAAATATTCAAAGAATTTAGGTTTTTTTCTATAATTGTTCTGTTAAATTTTAGAAATCTAAGTTGCCTCTGGAAATGTATTAAAATAATAATACGCGCTATAGAAAGGGAACACATATTTTCAAAAATATAAGATGTCATCAAATAAAAATATATTTGCGCGGTATAGCATTATTGAGAGTGGCTAAGCACACAAATAGAATACAAACACCAATGCAGTGGTCGGCATTTCTTAGCACAATTGTGCAAACTAACTTCACACGTACGCTTACCCTCTATCGTTCAGTCGTTGTCGAGCCAGCAACGAATTAACATCAAGCAAGACCGTAGCGCAAAACGAAATATGCCCCGCGAGAAATATTTCATGATTCTAAATGCCTTTGATGCCATGCAATGCCTTTTATGTTCCAAGTCTTTTAAAGATAATAGGGAATATATCTTCAAAAGACATGTTGTTAATTTTCATTATACTATTAATTATTAATAAAAATTGCTTAATTTTAATTCCAATTTCTCACTGGGCTACTTTTTTTTCGTGCTCATCAACACAGTGACAGATCCTCTCATGCCGACCACTGCACTAATGGCAGAAACATCGTATTTCGCTTCTCCCTCCGCTACGAGCGGCAGGCGTTTTGTTCTCGTGTTCATTCGAACAATCTTGCCATTACTCAATACGCATATGTAGGTTTGCGCACATCTAGCTTTTCTATTATAATTTTTCATAATTTAAAATACCAAAACGGAAATCAAACTAGTAAAACTAGTTTATATATTTATAAATAATATCATTCGATTCTGATTTTGAGTTAGGTTAAGAAAATTTCAAATATATTGAAGACAATTTTTATAATTACTACAGTATATGGAGCCTGGCAACCCTGCGTTGTGAGAGAGCAATCAACTGAATCGATTCATTGCGCATAAGATTCATTTATGTATATGCGTTTGAAGACAGTGGTTGAGAAACTGAAATTATTATAATTTAAATGTGTCGAAATGTCATCAGCAAGGGAAATCAGTGTAAATTATATAATATCTATGTTTGGAAGCACCTACACTTGTTAAAAATTTTTTTCAATAATGAAATTAAACAAACATAAAATAAGAAAAAGGTTATCTGATTTAAATTTTGGTACAAAACATAGAATTTATTATGGCAAATAAACCAAATTAAATGCTGTTATAAAGACATATTAAAAAATTATTACTAAAATAAAATACTTATTATACTTTTTTTTTTATTTGTCTTACATTTTATAAATTTATAGTAGTTACAAAGAAACTTAAAACTGTTAGGAAATTTTACAGTTATTACCCACAGTGCAACTTCCCATATATGCGTGCGCTCTCATTTATAAACATGGTGTGGGAAAATACGTTGCTCTCATTTGTAAATATGGCGTGGTAAAATACGTTGCTCTCACTTCCCTCTTCATGTTTGCCCGCAATGATCCCCTCACCTTGCCCTCAAAATGTGCACTCTTGCCCGCACGGGCAAAATGCCACTGAGGGCTAATATGCCCATCCCTGTTCTAAACCATAGATATCAGCTGGTCTCTGGAAATTCATCGCGAACAGCACATACACCGTAGTATTTGCTCTTCAAAAAGTTTCTACCACCCTAAAGCACAAAACTCATTGGTTCGGGACTAAAAGCAGAAAAATGAATCAAACGTTCTACACCAGCTTCTTTGCTGATTCTATAAAAAAAATTTAAAAATACATGGTAAATCTTTTGAAATAAAGCACGAGCACGTCATTGAATTTAAAATTTTGTTTCGAATTCACGACCAACTAAGTTTATAACTACATACATTTGAGTACTACACAACATCGCATATTGATTTTTCATCTCTTAAAAATCCATATAATTGGAACAGCACCTGACCTATTACGCTGCAATATTAACGAGGCGATGTTTAGTTATTTCGTACTTTTATTGGAATAAAATTTCAGTCGATCTGTTATTTATCCTCCCAAGTGAAATTTGCAAACACTTCTTCCAGATTAAAATAACTAAATAAACCATCGTAAAGGATTGTAGCACGACATAAACTCAAACAACTTGTCTTGCAAAAGCCTTCTTTACGATGGCAAAAAACATAAATGAATGAGCATATTCTGGACCCCACTATTCGGCATGGTTGCTTATTTGTTCGTAACATTTTTCTGTGGTGAACATTTTTCAACTTACCACAGTTAAAAAGAGGCATAAATAAAAAACTTGAATTTTGATTTATTTGCTCATATTGTTCTCTTTTTTAAGAATATGTATTAACATAAAACGATTTTCTTTTGAAAATATATTAAAGTTTTATGTATAACCAATATTTTTTGGACAACTTTTCTATAAATTTTAAGACAATAACACAGTGCAATCATTTTCCTGTTAAAAGTCGGCCATCTTGGATTCCAATAGAAACTCAATCCCGGACTCCCCTTGACGTTTCTACAGTGGCACCTCTCAGTCGTGCTTTTATTTAAATAACATCAGCTTATACTTTCTCTACTCCTCCTCTACCGTGCTTTGCGGCTCACGCTATAACGAAAATGAAACATATTTCTACACCAGCGATCGACATGCCGTTGCTCTCTTGAGTCACTTTGGCTCTCAACAACTCATGTGCTGAACACGTAAAGAGCGATCTCTCAAATATTAGAATACAAACGTTCTTATGGGCACAGTTATTTAGATAACTGTACGACTACACGACAGCAGGCTCTCTCTACCTTCAACTCTACTGTCGTCCTACTGTCATTAGTAAATATAAGAAAATATTGAAGTTAGCGAGAACGACAACTGTCGGCCTGCAGTCGTGCAGCTATCAAAATAACTGTGTCCATAAGAACGTGTGTATTTTAATATTTGACAGATGTCGTTTGCAGTCTGTCGCGGTCATTGTGTTCAGCACATCAGTTGTCGCTCTCGCTAATTTAAGGAGTGATGCCACTAATATGTGAAATGTTAAATTATTCAAAGCTATAACAAACCTGACGTTACTTTACACAGAGAAGCATATAATGTCTCTGTAATATCATTTGTAATAACAATTGATAATTTAAAACAAATGAATTTACCTATTTCTTATTTCACTTTGAACAAAATATTAAAATTCCATTGAAGTGAAAGGTAGTATGGTAACCACAAAATTGTATACATACAAAATGGGCAGCTGTGCTGTTTTGTGCACATGAGAGAAATTGATATGTCGCTGCCCTCTTGCAAATGTTCATGTAGCAGGCTTCACGACGCCATGTACAGTTCACTGTTTTGCAGTTATGACGTGCTGAACTATTCTCGAATCTGCTTGAACACACAAAAAATTGGTGCAGTCGTTTTAGGGGAGTTTAGTGACGTACACATGCACACAAGAAATATATATATATATTACGATTAATTTCTTCTTTTTGATTGTAAAATATGTCAAAGTCTATTTCGATAGTGTGTATGAGTTGTACAAGATTTATTAGTCATTTCATCTGCAGGAACAGCTGTTGTCTTTGTGTAAATTAAATAAAAATATGTTTTTGGTTTAAGACCGGACGTGGACACTACAAAATGGTGACTGAATTTATAAAATTTAATTTATTCTTTAACTTAAAACATTTGAGTTACTCAGCCAAAAGCGCGAGCGTAGTCTATTGCTTGCAGTAAGTCCAATATGAAAGATCAGCACTCTAGCGCCAATAGCAGTATTACGCCGGATGCGCTTGTGGCTGTTTTGTACTTACAAAATATTTTTGTTTCAAATTACAGCGCTGATTACTCGAATCGGATTCAGCTGTTTTATATATGTGAAAGATTAAAATGTTAAATTTAATGAGCAGATTCCCGGAATCTGATTTGACTGTTATTATTGAAACTTTATTAATTTAATTCATTTAATTTAATTTAAGTGTCAACTCCTTCGCCCTTAATCCGAGCGCCCTTTGGTTTCCCCGATTTCTATAGAGTATTGGTTAAAGTTTGTTTCTTTATTTATTTTAAGTTTCTTTTGTTTACGTTTAAGGTAAATATAATTTTGTCTCCTTAACAATGATATTTCTTCAGTTTCATTTGACTGAAATTCTTTAGTTGAAGATAAGATTTCTTCTTCTATTTTGCTATGCATTGTCATTGGTTGCAATATTGCTGGCAATGGCTTATTTTATGATATTTCTTTTGAAATATACATTTTGTTTTTTTATCTCAAAGCTCGTATTATAATGTTTGATCAAATTTGATCAATTTAATTTTATATTTTCATTTCCAAATTCAACATATCCATTAAACTCATTATATCGTTTGTTATTCCTTCGATTCTTTTAACATGTTGGTTATTTATTTTCGTTCACTTGTTGACTTTACTTTTTAACAGATGTGCTATGTATGTGTCTTTCGTAATGTCAAAAACTACACTTCTTGGACAAATAGACAAATTATTATACGACTTGGAATTGTTAATTTTTCCACAAATTTTGTTTTCACATAATATAACTGTTTTGTACTCAATTTTATTTATTAATTCTCTTTTCTTTATCGCTCTTACTTCTAATGCTCTGCAATTTTTTTTTTCGGTTGTACGCAGACTTATTATATAAATTATGTTTTTGCTATAGGAACCAATTTTGAAAACTTCGTCTACGTTTATGAATGGTTTGTTTTCATTTCTTAAAAACCCATTTGTAATTTCAATTTCTTTGCCTGATAAAATATAGAAATTTATTATATTCACTTTTGCCCAATGGATGGCATAAGCTATGTTAATTAGTCATTCTTTTACTATTTCTAAGTTATATTTAATTTGGAGTGTCAAATCATTTGCAATTTATCTTTTTTGGATATTTTATTGGTGTTTTGTATTATTTCATCAATTTTTTCGTTCGTTAGTTTATTTTTTTTACAACTTGCGTGTTGTTATTTTCCAAAACATTATTCATCTTTTCTATCAAAATATTGTAAACGCTATGGTTAGGATTTCCTGACTGAACGGATGAAAGTATGAGTTTGAGCGGATGGTTCGGTATTCGTTCGTAAACTTTCGTCTCTATATGTCGGAGTTGAAACTCCATTTGCTTTTATTATGAAATTTGAAGTCTTGTTCTTGTTTGAGCTTCAATCTTTATATGTTGCTTTGTCTGGCTTTCTCATATTGTTCGGGGTTTATGTAAACTTTGCGTCCGAAAAAGTTTTTTAGTAGTTTTTATCCAATTGTGGAGTGGATCGTAAAATTGTATTCATAAACTGCCCTATCTAGTAGTTCTTTAAAGTTTCTATCTAAGTATGTCTTCGGTCTTTAAGCATCTTAAAATTTCAGCAAAAGTTGAGTGAAACTGTTAAATTTGTCCATTCGCTTTGCTTGTGTGTGGTGGTGTTCATTTTCTGGTTTTTCAAATGTGAAGAGTATTTGTCTAAGCGGTTCCCGTATATCTTCTGTTGATCTGAGATTAATTATTTTTGCCAAAACGTATTTGAAATATTTATCTATGGATGTTAGTATTATTTTTTTCTCTGCTATAAATATTACATGTCAATATGAAGAATTTGTCCTAGATATTCAGGAATTGGGAAAGTTGTATCTCTGGTTCGTTTGGATGTCCCTCGTACTTATTTTCTGAACATATTCTACATTGACTGACTATTTTGTTATTTTAAGACTGCATTTGGGGTAAGTAGAATTTTTCGATGATTTATGTTCAGCTATAAGTTGTTTCTCCGTACTGTTCGTATGATTTTAAGTCCTCAACTTTTGATTTGTTGAATATAATTTTGAAAGTATTATATCTTCTGAGTAAGTATTCCATTAGCTACAGAAGGATTTAAATGGCCTTTTAAAAGGTTATATAGGTCGTAAGTAGTAGATTAGTGATTACATGACTGTACCACGTAGAAAAGGATATTTAGAATTCGTACGAATTTTGATTTGATTTTTAAATACGTTGATACAGCGCGGGATTAAACTAGCGCGGGGCCTGTAGCAAATTCTGTCAAGGGGCCCTTGGTTTGCTATAGATTTTCAAGTTTAAGGTACTAAATAAAACAAAATTGTTACAAATAAACTTTTCTAGATTTATTATAGGCAAATTGAGATATAATACTTTCAATATCGACTTCTTAAAGCAAGTTATGCGCTATATTCAACAAAGTCAGATGATTAAGACGTTCTTTGCCCATCGTGTTCCTTAATTCATTTTTAATACGTTTTATTGTTGAAAAAGAACGTTTGCCACTGTTAGTGATCATGAGAGATAAGTAAATTCGCAAAGCAATTTCTAAGTTTGGGAAACACGATTCTAAAGAATTATTTAATAAAAGTTTATAATATTGCTGGTCCAGAGGCTCCTGTTTCTTGCTGTCAATAAAAGTAGCCACATTTGTTTTCAGCAGCTCTGCGAACTGCACTAATTCGCCGCCTAGGCTGTTCTTCAAATCATCTTCGTAAGCACTGACCATACTAGAGGATTTTTCCAAAATCTCTTCTGTTGTAAGAGATTTTAGCTGTCGAAATACTTCAAAAACACTAGTAATTTTATGATATGCTTTCATAATGACAATAAACACCTCAAATTCGAAACGTTGTCCAGGTGTTTCATTTTCAACAAAGTCGTCGAGTGTAGTAGAGCTGCTGAAATGATTGGACTTTGTATTTCGCTTGATTCGTCGCGATGTCTGTTGCTGGTATTCTTCATAGTAGGTCAGATCTTTGACTCTTGCCTCAACATCTGAAAAGTTAATTCATAGAGGGCGTATCCTTTTATTAAGGTCTTGATCAGACGACTGCAGCGAAGCACTAGTCGCTTGCAAGCGTTCTAGGATTTCGTTCCACGTAATTGTCCTTATTTCCGTTTCTAACATATTCAACGTTGAAAGCAGTCCGTAAGCTTTATTACGCCACTCCAATTTTTGATTAACGTTATTGAAAATGTCTTCCAATACTTGCTTAATAGTCATAAAACCACATAAAAGTGCCTTCGTAGCATCAGCTCGGACTAACCAGCTAGTGTCCTATACCGTTTCAAAATCGGAAATTTTGAAGTAGAATTGTGCATTCGTAACAGAGATCAGCAACGGGTCATTGTAAAATGTTCATACGCAATCATTGCACAGAAATATCAGCATTTACGATCATACGATCGAACTTGTTCGAACACTCATATTCAATGTGGATTTTAATTCAGTGGTCGGCATGAGAGGATCTGTCACTGTGTTGGTGATCACGAAAAAAAAAGTAGCCCAGTTGGTTCGACAACGACTGAGCGATAGAGCGTAAGCGTACGTGTGAAGTTAGTTTGCAAAATTTTTCTAGAAATGCCGACCACTGTTTTAATTCAATCAAACCATGCGGTTCGTGTGCGCTCGGTCATTTAATAAACGATCCCCTCAAATCACTCAAGTTGGGTACTTGTTCGTTCAACTCAAAATGATTTTTTGGGATGGGGAATAAACTCAAAAAAAAGCACAAATGAATGTTTTGATTTTTATACCTGTAGACAAACTGGATGACGGAAAAAGCAAACTGAGGTGAGAAAGAAGGAATATTAATTCATTACAGTAAAATTATATTTATTTTCATACACACATATCTATATACATAAATACAACTTAAAATAATATGTTATTCATGAAAGGAAAATAAAAATAAAATAAAGTATTAAAAAATAACAAAACTAAAAACATTACTTTTAATTTTTAAAATTTTTGAAATATGATTGCAAAAATAACAGCCTGTTTATTGATTTTGGCCCAAGTCGGCTTCTCTTTTTAGTTATTACGTTGCCAGCCAAAGAAAAAGTTCGTTCAGCAGCTGCACTACTGGCAGGAATTGAATGAACTTGTAGTGCGACTTTAGATAAATATGAATAGAACTTTTCATTTGATTTCCACCATATGAGAACATCAAAATCGTCAGTTACTTGTACATTTTCTTTGCAGTATCTGTTGGTGTCTTCGTGGTATTCTGTGTTGCTTTTTTAAATATGTCCGGGGAAAAAAATTGAACCTCTTTTTTATATGACGGTTGATTTATAGATTCAGCGTCCAAGTCTATTGAAATACTGTTTTGAGTAAATGAAAATTGCGCATCGGAATCAGAACAAGGTGTGCACGGACTAGTTGGGATAGAATGAGATGCTGATGATGTGGGGGTAATTTTAAGTAAATTTTCAATTAAGGAAACGCAAAATTCTTAATATCATTTAAATCGGTTTGCTGTGTACTCAAAGCTGGTGGATATAAAAACAAAGCGGTTTTTTGCCATAAACCCACATTTACATCCCACATTTTTTCAACGTTTTGAGTATTTTTTTTCTTCAATGATACTATAGCAGCTACGTCTGTATCTTTAGGCATACACACACTCTTAACTTTTTGAATTGCTGGTATAACGAAACACAATGATGGAGAACTGCAAAGTTGTAATTTTTTAAATATTATTTCAAAATCACTGCACAAGTCAACAAGCTCTTTAAGCGTTGAAATATTTATCAACAACAAGCGTTGGCTTTCTTCTTTCTCTTTGAATATTTCGTTAATTTGGAACCAATTGTCTACTATTGACTTGAACATAGTAAAATTCGAATTCCAACGGGTGGGGCATTCGTTTTTTAAAGAAGTTTGCAATTGGTGCTGCAAATTGGCTCTTTTGAAGTATTTATTATATTACTTATTTCAAAGTCACCAAACAAAGTCGTTAGTTTACTCCAAATGTTAGCACCAGTTGAACGCTCGAAATCCATAGATTTAATACCTAAAACTAAGCCGTATAATTTCAAATTTTTTTGATAATGCAATGTAACTCCCAAAAAATTTTTGTGTACATAATTATCCGTCCACAAGCCCACTGTAGCAGTGGCTCCTCCGCAGTTTATTATATCAGATATTTAATTTTTAATTTCTTTTCTCTTATTATCTGCCAGCTTCGGTGTTGTACGAGAAAGTGTTGATGGATCAGGGAGCAGATCTTCAATATCGACATCTTCTCCATATTTGGCTCCAATTTTAATTAAAAACTTTGCGAGCTTTAAGAAGTCAGACCTCTTAATAGCTGTGAATGGCTGAAAATCTTCCACGTTACACAATTGTCAATGGCGGTCGTTTTATCTCCTGGTGCAACACTTTTTAGACACTTCACTTCTTTCAGGGATTGGCAGCACTTATGACGGCATAAATTGGACGTTTGTTTTGGCAAATATTTAAGAAGTTTTGAACGGCAGTAAAAAATCCCTCCAAAATATTTCCATCCTCTTTAATTATTTCGGATAATATACTCCATATAACACTTCACTTTTAAAAATTTGTTCTAGAATAAAAGTTTGATCGTCCGACATTTTCCTCGATGTTAAATGTATGCTTCTGCACAACAAACTGAATAAAATCAAATGGGTTGATGTTACTCAAATCAAACTTACTTTCGCTCAAACAAGTGAATTTACACAAACATGTTCGATCAATCCACTCATAAATATCTGAAAGACGTGTTCGACAGCTTGAGTGATTCGTAAGACTACCCCATCGATAGGTAGAAGCGGAAAACATGTATAGAGGTTTTCAATGAAATCGAAAAAAGTAATGCTTCTGTACAGCAATCTGCAACGCATTTAGCAATCAAATTTAATGAATGTGCAAGACAGGGCCTGAATTTGCATACTTATTTATTTTCTTAATTCGGGCTTGCAAGTCGATGTATTTCCCACTCAATGTTGCTGGCATTATAATAGCTTTGCCCACGACAATCATTGATATTTGTTTCAATACCTGTGCCACTCACCTTTATTTCCAACCTAAATTGTTGCAAAGAAATAATGCACAGAACGAGGTTTCAAATTTCGGAATTCACTTTTATTTTGCAAAAAATGTTATGTGCTGTACAGCACGGTTTTTGTTGATACAAATTCTTTATTTTAGGTATATACTTATGTGTATTTCACAAAATGCTAGATTGTTCAATTGGCGGCGGAATCGGCGAGCGATGATTAGAGTGAGAGCAAAAGGAAAAAGAAGATGCTGCGGAAGCGTAGGCGCAAGTGTACGATAGTTACCACTACGGGAGCAAAAAGCGAAGTGAAGTGGCTGGAGTTGTCCGTCCTTTGTTTTGTGTTCTAGTTGGAAGTGTCATGTTTGAGTGTATTGGTGTGATGTGTAGTGATGTGGAAGGTGAGTGGTGAGTTTGGTGTGCTGTTATGATGATTTGTGTTGAAATGTGGTGTGGCTGTGTTTCATTACAGGATAGGCCGAGAGTCATTTAGACATCCCGGCCCCCCTAGGCAAATTATTAGCCTAGTAGCCTTTGTAATTGCTGCAATGTGGCCACCACGTTACTGAGCCCAGTGGGTTGGCGAGACCGCGGCCTAGGTTGACGCCGCCGCGTAGATGTATTGGGTTGTTGGCGCCGCGTACGGGTTCGGGATTCTGGTGGTGGCTCAGCTCTTCGTGGCCGTGCAGCACGGGTCGCCTGCGGTCGTCGGGTCGTGGCACGACTGGAGGGGGCAAGTAATTGTCTGCCGTCCCGATGAAGGAGCGTGTGATGCGACCGCATGGCACGTATACCCGGATGTACACTCCGATGTGGAGTGGGTAGGTGCCAGACAATTTAGGCAATGGCCATGTGCCTGGACAATCTGCTGGCGGAGCGGAGGCAGCATCCTCTTAAAAATGCCGCAGTGCGGCAACCTGTGGGGGCGGCGGCAAAGCGGGCATCGGAGGCGCTGTGGGTCTGCTGGCACCGGCGTCGGATTTGCGCGTGTTGCACTTCGGGCAACGGTTGGTTGCGTTGTGGCCGTGGAATTTCGAGGAGCTGGTGTAGGCCCCGTTCGTGGCACGTGAATGGTCGACCGAACGGCTGGCGTAGGTGCTGGCGGCATATCGACATCCATTTGATCTGGCAAAGATATTTACGTTATATGTTTGTGGTATACGGATATGATAGTTGGTGCTACGTTAGGTGGCACTGGTGGGTAGTCATGTGGACCACCCATCTATTACTACGTTTGCGGTTTTCATTAAGATAGGATTTGTGGTTTGTTTTGCGGGTTATATCGGTTTATCGTTTATTGTTTACGGTTTACGTGTCGGTTTTATCGGCTGTGGGCAAAAAGCATAGTTTAACGAGCGGCCGAGTTAGTGTTCCGTTTTGCGTACGGAGATCAACTACGCGAATATGACCGTCGGAGCCGTGGTAAAGCTTCTCTATGCGGCCAAGCCGCCATTCAGTGGGGAGGAGACAATCGTCATGAATTAAGACACAATCTCCAAGCTTAGGCGCGTTTTCTGGTGTTTTCCACCGGTACCCTCTGTGGAGGTCCTTTAAATAATCTTCCTTCCATCGAAGACTGAAATCGTGATGGAGAATTTTAATTCTTTCCCATCTGTTTAATAAGGAAAGCGACTCCACGCCTGGCTCAGGTGTGGACAGAATGGGCGCTCCTTTAAGAAAATGCCCTGGTGTGAGGGCCGTAAAGTCTGATGGATCTTGCGAGAGGGCTGCGAGAGGCCGTGAGTTGAGAACGGCTTCAATTCTAGTTAAGAGTGTCGTGAACTCTTCATAATTGAATTTATAAGTGCTAGCTAGCTTCTTGAAATGTGATTTGAAGCTTTTTACGGCTGATTCCCATAAACCACCCATGTGTGGAGCGCTTGGGGGGATAAACTGCCAATTGATGCCTTGGGGAGCATATTTTTGTATAATGTCAGGTGAGACTTGTTTCATAAAATCCACAAATTGTTTCTCTGTGGCTCTTTGAGCTCCGATAAATGTTTTACCATTATCGCTCATGATTTTGGATGAAAAGCCACGTCGTCCGACGAAGCGAGCAAATGCCGCGAGGAAAGCATCCTTTGTCAGATTGGAACATAGCTCAAGGTGTACTGCTTTTGTCGTAAAACAGACAAAGACAGCCACATAGCCTTTCATCAGGGTGGGAGACCTTAGCATGGACGCCTTTATTTGAAAAGGGCCAGCAAAGTCGACACCTGTAGTGGTGAAAGGCAGAGCAAAGTTACAGCGTTCCGGTGGAAGTGCTGCCATAATCTGCGTTCTCATTTTCTGCTTGTGCATAGTGCAGACCTTGCACGTGGAAATGCACTTCTTAATTTGGGGCTTAAGACGGGGAACATAGTACTCTTGGCGTACCATATGTTGCATGAGGCGATGTTCGGCGTGTAACATGAGTATATGGATATATTTGATGAATAATGTGGCAAATGGGAGGATGGAGTCATGTGTAGAAGTTCACGCAAGTGAGGAAAGTTCTCTGATCGCCATTCACTTGGGAGTGGCCAGAAACGATTCTTTTACATATGACTCAAGCAGCTCACGACTTCCGGTCTTTGACCAAGTATCCTCTGGGTAGCCTAAGAACATCCGTTTGAAGGCGAGCTAAAGTGAGAAGGCGAAACATCCCCTGCATAGGGTTGTGCGCTGGGTTTGGGACCCGCCACGTAAAAAAACACCCCCAATGAAAAGGAAAAAACAGCTTCGGATGAGAGACCCCCCTTTTGATGACGACCACGGCAAACGAAATAAGGACTATGATTTGAGGGCATGCACCTGGAATGTCCGGTCCCTTAATTGGGAAGGTGCCGCTGCCCAGCTGGTAGATGTCCTCGTAAAGATAAAGGCTGACATCACCGCCGTCCAAGAAATGCGATGGACGGGACAAGGACAGAGACGAGTAGGTCCTTGTGACATTTACTACAGTGGCCATATAAAGGAGCGCAAGTTTTGTGTTGGATTCGTGGTGGGAGAGAGACTCCGTCGCCGAGTACTATCATTCACTCCTATGAATGAACGTCTAGCCACAATCCGCATCAAAGCGAGGTTCTTCAACATATCGCTGATTTGCGCCCACGCCCCGACGGAAGAGAAGGACGATGTGACCAAAGATGCCTTTTATGAGTGCTTGGAGCGCACTTATGAGAGATGCCCCCGCCACGATGTCAAAATCGTGCTTGGCGACTTCAACGCCAGGGTGGGCAAAGAAGGTATCTTTGGCACTACGGTCGGTAAATTCAGCCTCCACGAGGAAACATCCCCAAATGCGTTGAGGCTGATCGACTTCGCCGGGGCCCGAAATATGGTTATCTGTAGTACTAGATTCCAGCATAAGAAGATACATCAAGCTACCTGACTGTCTCCGGATCGAAAAACCACCAACCAGATCGATCATGTTGTGATAGACGGAAGACACGTCTCCAGTGTTTTAGATGTGCGTGCGCTCCGAGGTCCTAACATCGACTCGGACCACTATATTGTTGCAGCCAAAATTCGCACCCGCCTCTGTGCAGCAAAAAACGCACGCCAACAAACACAAGGATGGTTCGACGTCGAGAAGCTGCAATCACAACAGACAGTCGAACGTTTTTCTACTCGGCTTGCACTCCTGCTCTCTGAGAGCACTCGTCAACAACTCGGTATAAAGGAGCTGTGGGACGGCATTTCAAACTCCTTACGTACAGCTGCAACCGAAACCATTGGTTTTCGGAAAGTGCAAAGGAACAGCTGGTACGACGAGGAGTGCCGTGTCGCAGCGGAGAGAAAACAGGCTGCCTACCTCGCAACGTTACGATCGACCACAACACGTGCGGGATGGGATAGATACCGAGAGTTGAAGAGGGAAGCGAGACGCATTTGTAGACAGAAAAAGAAAGAGGCCGAAATGCGTGAGTACGAAGAGCTTGATAAGCTGGCCGACAGGGGTAATGCTCGAAAATTCTACGAAAAGATGCGGCGGCTTACAGAAGGTTTCAAGACCGGAGCATACTCTTGTAGAACCCCCAAATGTGATCTAGTTACCGATGCCCAGAGCATACTTAAATTATGGAGGGAACACTTCTCCAGCCTGCTGAATGGCAGTGAACGCACAACACCAGGAGAAAGCGAACCCGATACCCCAATCGATGACGATGGAGCAGACGTTCCATTGCCGGACCATGAAGAAGTTCGAATAGCAATTGCCCGCCTGAAAAACAACAAAGCGGCAGGGGCCGACGGATTGCCGGCCGAGCTATTCAAACACGGCGGCGAAGAGCTGATAAGGTGCATGCATCAGCTTCTTTGTAAAATATGGTCGGACGAAAGTATGCCCAACGATTGGAATTTAAGTGTGCTATGCCCAATCCACAAAAAAGGAGACCCCACAATCTGCGCCAACTACCGTGGGATTAGCCTCCTCAACATCGCATATAAGGTTCTGTCGAGCGTATTGTGTGAAAGATTAAAGCCCACCGTCAACAAACTGATTGGACCTTATCAGTGTGGCTTTAGACCTGGTAAATCAACAACCGACCAGATATTCACCATGCGCCAAATCGTGGAAAAGACCCGTGAAAGAAGAATCGACACACACCACCTCTTCGTCGATTTCAAAGCTGCTTTCGACAGCACGAAAAGGAGCTGCCTTTATGCCGCGATGTCTGAATTTGGTATCCCCGCAAAACTAATACGGCTGTGTAAACTGACGTTGAGCAACACGAAAAGCTCCGTCAGGATCGGGAAGGACCTCTCCGAGCCGTTCGATACCAAACGAGGTTTCAGACAAGGCGACTCCCTATCGTGTGACTTTTTCAATCTGGTGCTCGAGAAAATTATTCGAGCTGCAGAACTTAATCGAGCAGGTACAATCTTTTACAAGAGTGTACAGCTGCTGGCGTATGCCGATGATATTGATATCATCGGCCTCAACACCCGCGCCGTTAGTTCTGCTTTCTCCAGACTGAACAAGGAAGCAACTCAAATGGGTCTGGCAGTGAACGAGGGCAAGACGATATATCTCCTGTCATCAAACAAACAGTCGTCGCACTCGCGACTTGGCTCCCACGTCACTGTTGACAGTCATAACTTTGAAGTTGTAGATAATTTCGTCTATTTAGGAACCAGCATTAACACCACCAACAATGTCAGCCTGGAAATCCAACGCAGGATTACTCTTGCCAACAGGTGCTACTTCGGACTGAGTAGGCAATTGAAAAGTAAAGTCCTCTCTCGACGAACAAAAACCAAACTCTATAAGTCGCTCATTATTCCCGTCCTGCTATATGGTGCAGAGGCTTGGACGATGACAACAACCGATGAGTCGACGTTGCGAATTTTCGAGAGAAAAGTTCTGCGAAAGATTTATGGTCCTTTGCGCGTTGGCCACGGCGAATATCGCATTCGATGGAACGATGAGCTGTACGAGATATACGACGACATTGACATAGTTCAGCGAATTAAAAGACAGCGGCTACGCTGGCTAGGTCATGTTGTCCGGATGGATGCAAACGCTCCAGCTCTGAAAGTATTCGACGCAGTACCCGCCGCGGGAAGCAGAGGAAGAGGAAGACCTCCACTCCGTTGGAAGGACCAAGAGGAGAGGGACCTGGCTTCGCTTGGAATATCCAATTGGCGCCACGTAGCGAAGAGAAGAAACGACTGGCGCGCTGTTGTTGACTCGGCTATAATCGCATAAGCGGTGTCTACGCCAGTAAAGAAGAAGAAGAATGTGGCAAATGAGGATTTCTCTGGTATTATTATAGGATGGCGTTCGTTATACGTAAGGCTGGAATTAGCAAGCCGGCCGTTTGCACGAAGCAGACCTTTCGTGTCTATAAATGGGTTTAGTACTAAGAGTGAGCTCTTTTTGTCAATTGGCTTCGATTCTCTTAGTAACCCTAGGTCGCGGCTGAAGTAGCGTGTTTGGGTTGATGCGATAAGAGCAATCTTCGCTTTTTGTAAGTCTTGGTGCGTCAATGTATCGCATTGGGGGCAAGTTGCTCCCTTTACCTTAAGTTTGAGTCGCTCTACGAATTTGAGAATATAGGCGACTACTCTGAGTGCTCGGGGAAACGATGAAAATCGTTCAAGGATGTCAGCATCATCCATGGTTGTGTGATAAGTGGCGATTTTTCGACCTTCTGGGGCAATTATGTTGCGCATTGGCGATTGTGGCCAAGAATCTGGAGATTCTGTTAACCATCGGGGGCCATTCCACCAGAGGGTGGTGGTGGCGAGATGAAGGGGTTTGCACCCTCTTGTCCCAAGATCGGCAGGATTGTCAGCACTGGCTACGTGGCGCCAAGTGGCTGATCCTACTAGATCAAGTATTTGAGACGTTCGGTTAGAAATATATGTTTTCCACGCGTGTGGTGGTTTTTCTAACCAGGCTAGAACTATTTCGGAATCGGACCAGAGGTATAATTTATATTTTGCCATGTTTAAGTGGGTCTGCTCCATGGAGACTAGCTTTGCTAGGAGCAGAGCGCCACAGAGTTCAAGTCGTGGTAGACTTATGGTTTTTAGAGGCGCAACTTTTGCTTTTGCCACTAGTAGGTGGCTTGTAGTTGCAATATCGCTTTGTGTGCGCACATATATAGTGGCACAATATGCCTTTTCAGAGGCGTCGCAGAAGCCGTGTAGCTCCACTTTGTATTCGGGGGAATAGTTTACCCACCGTGGAATGAGTATCTGCGAAATGTCTTTTAGGTTATTAGCAAACTGGGACCATCTTTCTAAGCGAAGAGGTTTCACTTGTTCGTCCCAGTCAGTTCCGTCTAGCCATAATTCTTGGATCAGGATTTTCGCTTGTATCATAATTGGCGAAAGCCATCCTGCGGGGTCGAAGAGTTTTGCCACCGAGGAAAGTATTTGGCGTTTTGTAATGGCGGCCATTGCAGATATTGACTCACTCAATTGTATATGAGAATTGATCTGTTATCGCATTCCATTGAATCCCTAGAGTTTTAGTTGTACTAGCCTTTTCAAATTTAAGGAAGTCTGTATCTAATAAGTCTTCTTTTTTAATGTCTTTTATTATTTCAAAGTGATTTGAAGTAATTTTCTTTAGGAGGGAACCTGCAGAATTTAATTCTTCGATCACTTGCGATAGTGATTCGCATGCTAATGCGATACTGTGGCTACCTGATAGTATGTCGTCAACGTATGTTTGTGTTTGCAACACAGAAGATGCTAAAAGCAAATTTGTTGCATTTGTTTGTGCCACTTCTTGTAATTTTCTAATGGCCAAATAGGGTGCACACTTGATGCCAAAGGTGACGGTTTTAAGTTTATAGTCGCTGATTGGATTATTACTTGATTTGCGGAAGACTATACGTTGGAAATCTTGGTCATCTTCATGTACTAGAATTTGTCTGTACATTTTTTCTACATCCCCATTGAAAACGTATTTAAACATGCGCCAATTTAGAATTAGCAGGTTGTAATGTTGGCCCTGTATATAGTGCATCATTGAGTGATTTGCCTGAGCTCGTACACTTTGAGGCATTGAAAACCACTCGTAGGTTTGTTGTAATTTTATCAGGTCTTACTACCCCATGATGTGGCAGATAAAAAGATAGACATCTACCTTTAGATACCTTTTCATATGGTACAGCTTCTTCCATACGATTGAGGTCAAGATATTCGTCCATCACATTATCCTATGCCGATTTAAGCTCACTTTTCTTTATCAGGCTTTTTTCCAGGCTTAGAATTTGCTGGACTGCTGATATTCTAGAGTGGCCTAGAGCTATGGTTTCAGGGAAAGTTGGTTTGAAAGGTAATCGCACAACATAACGACCATGTATTGGAGATGTTCTCAATACCTTCAAGAATTATTTGAGGTATTAAGTCACTGCCTAATAATATGTCAATTTGTGATGGGGTATGACAATTGGGATCTGCTAATTTGAGATGTGAGCTTTTTTGCCAGTGTATTTCATTTACTTCATAGCTTGGAAGCAAATTTGTAAGTTGCGGGAGAACTATGGCTTGTGCATCTATTCTAATATCCGCATTTGAAGATACTATGGTAATTGGGCATATTTTGTTCGAATTTCGGATAATTCTTCCGCTCATTCCCGAAATTTGGAAATTTGAATGTTTTATTGGCAATTTGAGCTGATTTTGAACCTTTGATGATATAAAGGATCTTTGAGAGCCTTGATCTATTAGTGCTCTTAGTTTGAATAAATCACCCTTATGTTCTATGGTGATGATCGCAGTGGGTAAAAGAATTTTGCTTTCATTTTTTGAATGAAGCGCTTGAAATTTGGCTGTTTTAGAGCAACATGGTTGTTCTTCCCTTTTTCGGGATTTGAGGTTTCGGGACTACTGGATGTAGTTATAGCGACTAACCCCGTAGTTTTTTGAAATTGATTTTGCTTCATATTTTAAAAGCATCGTTTCAAGGCGTGTGGGCGATGGCACAAACTGCAACATGGAGGCCCCTGTGGCTCCAATAGCTGCTCTTCTCTCATCTCCCTGACTGCTTCGGCGGATGGCGGTGGTCGCATAACCCTGGTCCTTGGAGAGGCAACGGGTGCAGCCGACGCTTTGGGTATAGCGGTGTTGGAGGAGGTTTACGTCCATTTCTATGGGAATATAAAATTTCATTAAATTGATTTTATTTATAATGTTAGAATGTAGTTGTTGTGGCTACATATCCAGACTTACGTATAATTGGTTGATTTTCAACGTGCTTGTGTGAGTTTATTTTTATATACGGATTTTAAAGCGGGTTAGTTTCGAATTAGCGGAATTGATTTATTATTTTTTCGATTAATTTTGCGAGATATTTTGCGGTTTTGGTTGAAGTTGTTCTTCGTTGTTTGTGTTCGTAGTTTGTGTTCGAACATCGACTACTCTTATGTGACCATCTGACCCTCGATGAACCCTTTCAATGCTTCCTAGTCGCCATTCTGTTGGAGAAAGGCATTCGTCCTGTATGATGACGCATTTTCCTGCATTGGCTTTCTTCTGGGCCGTTTCCCATCGATATCTCTTATGGAGATCTTTGAGTTAGTCTTCCTTCCATCTGTGGCTGAATTCGTGATAGAGAATCTTGATTCTTTCCCATCGATTTATTAAAGTGAGTGAGTCTCCTTCTGTCTCAGGTATGGCGAGAAGAGGAGCTCCTCTGAGGAAATGACCTGGTGTAAGAGCTGTGAAATCGGAGGGATCTTGCGAGAGGGGTGATATGGGTCTTGAATTTAACACGGCTTCGATAAGAGTGAGTAATGTAGTAAACTCCTCATAATTAAATTTATAATTACCAGCCGTTTTCTTTAAATGGGTCTTAAAGTTTTTTACTGCTGATTCCCAACGTCCGCCCATGTGTAGAGAACATGGAGACTTCTTTCATGAAGTTTATAAACTTAAGCGACTTCTCTTAGTACTCTATCAAATGACGAAAATCGGTAGAGAATATCATCCTCTTCTGGAGTGATATGAAAATTTTAAATTTTCCGACTTTCCGGCGGTATTATATTACGAGCGGGAGACTTTGGCCAGAGTTCTTGTAATTCCGTTACATGTTGGACCATTCCACCAGAGTGTAGTGCTGGTGAAGTGCAGTGGCTTACAACCTCTTGTCCCAAGATCCGCTGGGTTATCTGCACTTGCAACATGTTGCCATTTTGCTGGGCCAGCTAAGTCTAAAATTTGGGATATTCGGTTAGATACATATGTCTTCCAAGTATAGGGTGGTTTTTCCAACCATGCTAAAACTATCTCTGAATCTGACCAAAGATACATTTTATGATCGTTTAATTTGAGATGGGCTTGGATAATTGAAATGAATTTTGCTAACAGAAGAGCACCATTCAGTTCAAGCCGTGGCAGACTGAGTGTCTTCAAAGGTGCAACTTTGGCTTTGGCTACCAGGAGGTGTAAAGATATTTTATTATCGTACTGAGTGCGTACGTACTGTTGCGCAATAAGCCTTTTCAGAGGCATCACAGAAACCGTGTAATTCAGCGTTAATGTAAGGGGTGAAATTTACCCATCGAGAGATTCGAATTTCAGATATAGTACGTAAATTGTTAGCAAATTGAACCCATTTCGCTAAACGTAAAGGTTTTACCTGTTCATCCCATTCAGTGCCATCTTGCCACAATTCTTGAATGAGGATTTTTGCTTGAACCATTATTGGCGAAAGCCATCCTGCGGGGTCGAAGAGTTTTGCCACCGAGGAAAGTATTTGGCGTTTTGTAATGGCGGCCATTGCAGATATTGACTCACTCAATTGTATATGAGAATTGATCTGTTATCGCATTCCATTGAATCCCTAGAGTTTTAGTTGTACTAGCCTTTTCAAATTTAAGGAAGTCTGTATCTAATAAGTCTTCTTTTTTAATGTCTTTTATTATTTCAAAGTGATTTGAAGTAATTTTCTTTAGGAGGGAACCTGCAGAATTTAATTCTTCGATCACTTGCGATAGTGATTCGCATGCTAATGCGATACTGTGGCTACCTGATAGTATGTCGTCAACGTATGTTTGTGTTTGCAACACAGAAGATGCTAAAAGCAAATTTGTTGCATTTGTTTGTGCCACTTCTTGTAATTTTCTAATGGCCAAATAGGGTGCACACTTGATGCCAAAGGTGACGGTTTTAAGTTTATAGTCGCTGATTGGATTATTACTTGATTTGCGGAAAAGTCGAAAAGTTTTGCCACAGAGGAGAGAATTTGGCGTTTTGTAATGGCGGATAATGCGGATATGGACTCAGTCGTGTATGAAAACTGGTCCGATATCGCATTCCATTGCATGCCCAGTGTTTTTGTTGTACTTTCCTTTTCGAATATAAGGAAATTAGTATTCAACAAATTGTCGTTTGGTATATTTTTCAAGATATTTGGGTGATTTGCCGTGATCTTTTTTAGGGGAAACCCTGCGGTGTTGAGGGCCTTTATCACTTGTGATAAGGACTCGTATGCTTGTGAGAGGCTGTGGCTCCCAGACAAGATATCGTCTACATACGTCTGTGTTTTTAACACTTGTGTTGCCAGAGGGAATTCTGACTTTGTGTTTTCGGCCAGTTCGTGGAGTGTACGAATGGCTAAGTATGGAGCACAGTTTACGCCAAAGGTTACTGTTTTTAATTTAAAGTCGCGTAGTGGACTATTGGCAGATTTTCGGAAAATAATCCTTTGCAAATCTTGATCATCTTTATGAACCAGTATTTGTCGATACATCTTTTCGACATCCCCATTGAATACGTATTTGTATATACGCCAGTTTAATATGAGGAGCATTAGATCTGGTTGGAGTGTGGGTCACGTAAATAGAATGTCATTTAGGGAATTCCCCGAGCTAGTGGTTCTGGAGGCATTGAAGACAACTCTGACTTTTGTTGTTTTTTGGTCAGGCTTTACTACTGCATGATGTGGCAAGTAGAAAGAGTAATATTTGCCTCTTATGATTTTTTCACATGGGCTTACTTTACTCCTCCTCTAAATGGAGATATTCTTCTAAGACCCCATCATAATCTTGTTTGAGCTCACCTTTTCTAAGTAGGTTTTTTTTCCATACTTAGAAACTGCTGCATTGCAGAGGTGCGAGAGTGACCTAAGGCGAGTGTGTCTGGAAATTGTTGTTTTAGTGGTAGTCGTACGACATACCGACCATTAGCTGATCGAGTAGTTGTGGCTTTGTAAAAGTCTTCACAATACTGATCTTCTGGTGTTGTAATTGAAATGGGGGGGAGTTCTTCTAACTCCCAAAACTTTCTCAATTGTGAATTGAGGTACTCGTTTGAGATTTCCTCAACTTGAGTTGTCATTGCTGTGACTGGTTCCGCAACTAGTCCACTTAGGACCCATCCGAAAATGGTATTTTGCGCCAGTAGTGTTTTCGAAATTTTTTCAACACCTTCCAGTATTATTTGCGATATAAGATCGCTGCCTAATAGAAGGTCTATTTGAGCGGTGGTGTTGCAGTTGGGATCTGCTAGAGTCAGATGTGAAATCTTATCCCAATGCTTGCTACTTATTTGATAGCTTGGAAGCATGTTTGTTAGTTGCGGTAAGACAATAGCATTTGCTTGAATGCGCTTATCCGCTTGGGGGGAAATTAGGGTAATTGGGCATATTTTGTTAGAGTTTTGTACTACTCTTCCGCCCATTCCCGTAATTTCATAGTTGGCATGTTTTGTTGGCAATTTTAATTTATTTTGGGCCTTAGACGCTATAAAGGATCGTTGGGACCCTTGGTCTATTAAGGCTCTTAGTTTGAACAGTTCTCCTCGATGTTCGATGGAGACAACTGCTGTGGGTAGTAGTACTCTACTATGATTTTCGCTGTGTAGCGTTTGAGTTTTTAATGCCTTTGAGCAGCATGCTGTCTCTTGGCAGTTTTGTTGCGTTTCTGTTTCGGGAGTTGCTGTTGCAACTAAACCCGTGGCTTTTTTTGAAAAAGCGCTACTTTGAGATGTGTTGGGAAAGTTGTTTATGTGCAACATAGAATGATGCCTTTTGTGGCAATATACGCAGTTAAATTTGCTTTCGCAAGCATTGAGATTGTTCGAGTGGGACAAGCAGTTTGTGCAGAGTCTTTTTGACCTGACAAAGTTGTTCCTTTCATTCACATTCAATTTTTTAAATTTCTCGCAAGCTTTTAGCTTATGCCCTCCTGTACATAGTTCGCATGACGTGAATTTATTTTGTTCAGATGTGAACGATTGTGCTTTGAAAAAGCTTCTAACTATTTAAATTGTTGTTGTTATTGACTTGGGGTCTGTTTAGGTCGGGTTGAACGTTTTTAGTTCTGACTGTTTTTTTATCTACCCTTTCTGCAATTTCATATTGGGCAGTTAGGAAATCTTTCATTTGCTGCCACGTTGGGCAGTCTCTTCTTGATGAGAGCGATTGCTCCCATAGAAGTAATGATTTTTCTGGTAATGCTGCGGTGCATACGTTTACCAGAATAGGTTCCCAACTGTCTGTGGGAACATTTTGTGCCGTTAGAACCGACAAACAATTTGAAACAGTGGATTCTAATTTTATGAATTCTTCACTTGTTTCTTTTTGAATTTTCGGCAAGTTCATGAGTATGGTTACTTGCTTGTCGACCAATATTCTTTTGTTCTCATATCTTGCTTTCAGAGCTTCCCAAGCCAAATTGAAATTGTCATCACTTAATGCGAACTGTTTTACTATTACGCCTGCTTGACCTTTTGTTTTGTATCGGAGATGATACAATTTTTGCGCTTGCGATAGTTTTGGATGGTTTATGTACACGGCAGTAAACATGTCCCGGAAGGACGGCCATTGTTCATAACCTCCATGGAATATTTCTGTGTCGCACGCTGGCACTTTGAGATGAATGCCTGTTGCCTCTTGGGCTTGCAATTGTGGTAACTCTACTCTACTGTGGGGAGTAGGTGCAATTGACTTTATAAGTTTTAGTTGATCTGCGATCATAATTTTCGTGTCTTCATACTGGTCTAAGCAGTTTTCAAATTTGGCGTATGCAGAAGATTTAAAGTTTTCTGGTAGATCTGAATCGTCAGTATCTACAATTGCGTCATATGCAGCTTGGAGACGTGTCCAAAAATTTTCAATCGTTTGGCTTTTTATTTCTAGCGCCGATTCAGAATTGTCTTGAATCGGCGAAGAAGCAAATCGAGTGCAGTATTTTATGAGTCAGTCGCTCTCAGAAATGAATTTGGAGTATGATATGTCTTTCCCCCTCTTTTGTTTTGTAGCACCTTGCTTAGAGCGTATAGCCTGCAGGTGTACATGGACTCTTATCGTCAGAAATCATTTTTGGAATTTTTAGAAATTGAGATGTTTTAGATTTATTTGAATCTATATTCATTTAGAAAATGTAAATTTGTAAAATATTTGTGTATATTTTCTTTCAGTGTATACTGAGAACTTAATTAACCGAGAACTCTTTTAGTTAAATAAGATTTTTTTATTTCGTATAAAAATTAATAAAATCCGCGTTTATTGTTTATATTACTCGCCGTTGTATCTACTTTAGATGTTGGTTGTGTTTATTATTATTATAATAATAATTACAATAATAATAATTATAATATTATTATTATTATTATTATTTTTTTTTTTTTATGTATTGCGAGAATATATATATATATTTTTTTCCGGATTTATTGGTATGCCCTCGTACTTGTGTGCCGGAAAGGGTCAATACCTTTTGTATATAAGTATGTATGTATGTGTGCACGATATGTGCCTCGTATGCATATAAGTATGCTTAAATTATTTTAATATCAAGCAAACCTGCTTGTTTTTGTTGTGCAAATACAAGGGGGTATTGGACTTTGAGTAATGAGTATTTATGTGCATATATGTACATATATATGGTATAATAATAATAAAATTGGTATGGTATAATAATAATTTTTTGTTGTTAATTCGCGTTAGCAAATTCCTTTAACGTTTATCTATTTTCCAATTTGTATTAAATTCCCGCAATTTATTTGTCCTATGTATGTGTGGTATACACTATGTAAGCATACAATTTATTTACATACAATTTATTGTTGTAATCGCGGTTCGAATAAGTGACGAACGAAAGTTTGTTAAATTGGTAAAAGTGAGGCGACGGTATGTATATACTCGTATGTGTGTTCCTATATTTGCCTCTAATAAGTTATGAAAAGTATGTTTGCATGTATATATGTATGTGTGTTTCAATTTATAAATCATATGTTCCGCATTTATGTTTTCTTTTATTTCTTGTTTTGTACTTTTATATATGCCTTTTGCTTATTAGTGCAATCCGCTTGCTGCTTTAAAAGCAGAAGAGGTGCCGGGAAATATTACAAGTAGAGACTTGGATGATTTTGTACGATTTTAATTTGTTTTGTGTGATTGTGTTCACAAAGAAAAGCATACATAGGCATTAGTAATTTAAATACAAGTATATATTTTATCAACTTTAATATCGGTCTTTTAAAGCACCGTATTAAATTTGAGTTTTCGTTTTGACGAAACTGTTTAAAGTTATAACCGAGTTATAATTTGTAAACCAGTTTTTTTTTTTTTTTTGCTAAACACACATATGTACATGCATATAAGTAAGGTGGAAGCGATACACTTACCCTTTCTCGCATCAAGGGAATTTTGGGGGAGTGTATTTGTTTGTGTCTTGCCCTAATGTTTATTTCCTTATTCGTCTTCTCCTCGTAGTTAGTATGCAGTTAGTATGCCTCCTATTCTCCTGTGTTCCTTGTGTAAGTGGTTTTGTGTATGTTGCTTTTGCTTTTATTATCCGCGCCCGTTAGTGTGTTTTATTTAGTTTCGCGCCCGTTGGTGATATTAATTTAGTTTCGCGCCCGCTGTTGTTGTTGTTTTGTTTTCGTTTAGTCTTCCCTTCTTTTTGGCGCGTTTTGTTTGCTTCACTATATTAGATATATTATATATTCCAATTGTGTTGCACTGCACTAATACTGTATATGTCAATTTTTTTTTTTTTATGCTTTTAGGTATTTTTTACTTTTATAGTTTTAAAATATATGTTTTAGTCACCACATTTAATTTAGCTTCCTTCTTTTTATTTCGTTTTTATATGTATTAATGTCACTGCACTCTTAATGTTTTGTTTTTTTTTTTTTTTTTTTAATTTAATTTTTTTTTTCTATAGTGCCTTTCTGTAGGCTCGAAGGACCATGTTTCAATACCTGTGCCACTCACCTTTATTTCCAACCTAAATTGTTGCAAAGAAATAATGCACAGAACGAGGTTTCAAATTTCGGAATTCACTTTTATTTTGCAAAAAATGTTATGTGATGTACAGCACGGTTTTTGTTGATACAAATTCTTTATTTTAGGTATATACTTATGTGTATTTCACAAAATGCTAGATTGTTCAATTGGCGGTGGAATCGGCGAGCGATGATTAGAGTGAGAGCAAAAGGAAAAAAGAAGATGCTGCGGAAGCGTAGGCGCAAGTGCACGATAGTTACCACTACGGGAGCAAAAATCGAAGTGAAGTGGCTGGAGTTGTCCGTCCTTTTTTTTGTGTTCTAGTTGGAAGTGTCATGTTTGAGGGTATTGGTGTGATGTGTAGTGATGTGGAAGGTGAGTGGTGAGTGTGGTGTGCTGTTATGATGATTTGTGTTGAAATGTGGTGTGGCTGTGTTTCATTACAGGGTAGGCCGAGAGTCATTTAGACTCTACTCTACTCTAACTCAAGAAATCTGGCAAACTTTGAGCGAGTTGTTCAGCAGTACGACCTTCCATGTCCAAGAACTTAACAAATCTTTCCACTGGTCCAGATGGCAGAACATGACTTGAGACTCTGAAACACCTTCCTCTTAAAGCTGAACTAAACTAAAATTTTTTTATTATTATTATTTTATTTTTTTAATAACGGTCAGTTGGAGCGCGGGGCCCCCCCACTTGCGGCGCCCGTAGCATTTACTACTGTTGCTACTTTTCTAATCCGGCACTGCGTTGATAGGCACCTCTGTTGCTGATATCAGATTAATAGCACAGCTAGTGAAAAACGCAAAATCGGGGTCCGAGTCAGCTGGCACGACCTATCTTATGGGCGCGCAATGTAACTGCACAGTAAAAAACGCTACTCCCTTGTCTCTTTGACGTGGGATGACGTGAGAATCCACGACATTTGGATTTTGCCGCAGATAACGTGGCAGCTGATTATCCTCTCACAACGCAGGGTTGCCAATATCGATATACTGCAGTAAATATCAACTCTTATAATTCAATCTGTTCAATAAGTATATAAACTATTTTCAATAGTTTGTTTTCAGTTTTGATATTTTATATTCTAAAAAATTCTAATTGAAAACATAGATGTGTACAAAACTACATATGCGTATTAAGCAATGGGAACATTGTTCAAATGAAAACAAACAAAGATGGCAGATTTCTGCGTTTTTCCTACGTTCTCCACTGTGCACACATTTTGCCGATAAGGAAGGAAAATAAAGGAAGGGAGTAGCGTTTTTGACTGGCTGGCCTTTAAGTTCTGAACTTTCATCGGTGTGCGTTACTATTGTTAAGGAGTTGATTTAAGGGGTTCGGGATAAGCAGTCAGCCACTATGTTAGTTCTGCCTTTGTATTTGATTACGTGATCATGTTCCTCTAAAATGGTCTTTAAGTTTTGAATTCGCAAATATTTTAATTTTAGCTGTGCCATATACATAAGTAGTTAAGTAATCATTTAAGTGACCCAATAATCGCTAGCATCTCTTTCTGCTTTGTTGGATAATTCTCGCCTGTTTTAATTAATGTTTTTGAAATAAAAGTGATTGACTTTCCGTCCTGGGGTCGAATCGTTACATCCGTGCACGGATCGGCAAACATACGAAAAAAAATACGTGATACGTCAATCGTATGCGGTAATTGGCATTATGACATACGATAGCAAACGGATCGTAATGTATTTTCAATTCACCTCTAGTTTTTAAACTCCACTTTGCTTTGGATCGTATTTTTAGGTTACAACAGATGTGGAACTGTCAAAACTGTGGCGAAATTTTCCTTAAACTAACATATCCAATTAAATATCAAAATGGATTCGACTTTGTTTTTTTTTATTTAAGCTCTAGAGAAAGTGGTGAGGATAAAAAGATAGTGCGGGTTTAGCTATGAGATCGTAGCAATAGCGTAGGTATAGAAAAAAAAACAAAAATCATTAACAAAATTTTCTTTGTAGTTGTATCGTTGAACAAAGCATTGGAATCTTAAAAAGATGGTGGAGAATTTTGGGATATGGCAAGAAAGAAAGGTATCACCCCACAAAAGTGGAAGATTTGCTAACATTTGTAAGTCATTACATATCATCTGCATACAATTTACAATAACTTACGACCCTCAAAATTCCGATTCTTAACATATACAAGAAATGGACACCGGAGTAGCGAACCGCCTCACCCCAATCGACCAAACAATATGATACTAAATAAAGTATTCTTTAATAAATTTAATGTCCTTAACCTTGTAAATAATTTTATTTTTAATCTCAGCTAAAAGACAAACATTTTGTTCATATAAATATTTTTTTTTTTTTAATTTTTAATGTGATATTCCGTTCATTGGTTTCTTATTTATGTTCTTTATTACTAAAAATTATAAAAAACATATAATTTAAAAAAAGTTGCTCACATTTTAATAAATTTGCATATTACGATTGGTAATTTGCCTTCGAATGATGATTCGAACGAACGGATACGTTTATGTACTCGCTCACGTTTGTCATCATACCAAATTACTATAGAAGCGTTACGATCACGTACATCGTAATCCGAAATACAGGTTTTTACGTGACGAGTGATACGTTCACGGATGTAATGATTCGACCCTTGTTCGAGTACTTGTTTCAAAGCATCTGTAGTCAATTGAAATTGTTTCTTATAATTGAAATAGGTTTTTCTAGCTGTGTCATCTGGTTTAATGATTTTCTTTCATTCAGTTTTTGATATTCTTTTACCTTATCCTCTAAGAAGAATTGTGAGGGGTTTCGTTATTTTCGAGTAGTCTCTTATCGTCTCAATCGTCGATAACTGGAGAGTCCTAAAAATTATGTTAAATCTTTTAGGGTTTTTGGGTATGGAAAGGTGACTGTTGCTCGTACTTTATTAGAGTTTCTGTTTATTCCGTCCGAAGGTACTATAAATCCTTAAAATTCTGTTTTATTTTTTTTTTTAAGAATTCGCACTTATACATGTAGGTTTATATTTAAAATCACAAAGGTTTATTTTAAATTGTTGAATTAAGTTTATTTAAAGTTACTGAAATATTTTAAACTACACTGAAATGCGTCTTACAGGTTTGATGACCATCAAAAGACTCGTCGATCTCGTCGAGTCACGCGCTAGCATCCCTTCGTTATTCTTATCTTCATCTTATATTTTTATGTTCGTCAGGTTTGCAGAGTTGCATTTGAAAGTAGTATATGTTTAAAAGTTACGTCCACTTCTAGTTGTCTTGCGTTCGTCTGTCGGTCCCACATTTGGCCCTCCTGACTCAGGATTCGACCCGAATTCTGAACTCCATGATTTTATGTACTCGGTCACGGTTGAGGTCAAATTAGGTCCTTCAACTTCATCAAGCTTTTTTACTTTATAACGTCCATGTGATAACTTTTGGATGATTTTGTACGGTCCAAAGTATTTTCTTTTCAATTTCGGATTTGGTCCTAATTAATTAATTTCGATTTTCTTTACGTTTTCGGTTATAATTTCTACGATTTTCTTCTTGAATAGCCGAAATGTTTTGTTTGGCTATTTGTCGTGCTTCGTTTCGATCTATCTCGAACGATTCAATAGCTTCCGTTTCCATAATTTCAACTAATCGCGGTAAATCCTGAAGTGTCATGTCACATCCGGTTAACAATTTGAATGGTGCCATCTTTGTGCTTCTCGGAGGAGAGTTATTTACGTATTGTTGAACTTTGCCAGTAAATTTATACCAATTATCTGGATTATCTTTCGAAAGCTTTGATAACATGGGAATTATTATCTTATGTATACGCTCCACTTGGCCATTTCCCCTTGGTACTCCAGTAGTAATGAGTAAACGCTGAATATGATTCTTTGTGCAATAATCCTCAAAAGCGTGTGATGTAAATGCCGAATCTCTATCTACAATGATTCTTCTTGGATTGCCAAAGTGGTTTCTTGCTTTGTTAATCGATTGATCACTGCATCAGTGCCCGCATCTTTTGTGGAATAGAGCCATACACATTTCGAAAATGCATCCACAACTACAAGTATATAATTATACTGCTTTTGTGTCGCCGTGAGAGGTCCAACATGATCTATATGGAACGTCAACAAAGGCTTATCCTCTTTATCAATGGATGCTAAAAAGCCATCTTTTTTATCACATTTCGAATTGACGACAATGCAGGCAATGCATCTATTTACAATTTCCGTAACTTTCTTTTCTAGTTAAGGAATGTAAAAACCCTTCTCTACGCAGTCCTTTGTTTTCTTCACTGAAAAATGTCCTTTACGATGTGCAATCTCAATTATCTCTTTCTCCATCTGTGATGGCACCACAATCAGTTGTAAATCTGGGTCTTTATACAGTATATCGTTATGGATGTAAAAATCTTCGTAGCTCTTTTCTTCCAAAATCTTTCGAACCGCTTTTTTCCACATATCTCTCATTTGTGCCTCTTTAAGTCGATGTCTTAATGAATCCTCTATCATCAAACAAGAAATTCTGCTAAAAGCGTCTACATGTCTCATCTGTGTCCCTCGTCTGTGTTCAATAAGGTAATCATATTTCTGAAGATACATAGCCCATCGGGCTACGTGTAAGGGTACGTCTCTTTTTTGTAAAGTCATCGTTAAGCGTTACAGTCAGTAATAATTTTGAACTTTGACCCCAACACATACACGCGCCACTACATGAGTGTTTCGACTATAGCTAGTATTTCCAGCTCATACGAATGATATTTCTGTTCTGCAGGTGTTGTTTTGCGTCTCATGTATTGAACAGTTTTCGCTGGGATTACTAAATCATCCATATATGCAACAACTGTTCAATCTCGAATATAATCCTTTAATATGGCATGAATGTAAATGTAGGGACAGAAAACAGCGGGTGAATTACATATACCAAAGGGTACATACTGAAATTCATATTGGCCACTATGAGTTACGAATGATGTGTATTTGCGAGAACTGTCATCCACCGGTACGTATAGGAAACCATTTGCTAAATCTAACGTCGTGAATATGTTTGCTTCTCTAAGTCTTTCGAGGGCGTCGTCAATTAAGGTCAACGGGAAATTATCCCGTACGATTTTCAAATTTCGTGTACGATAATCGCAACAAAGTCGTTTTGTGCCATTTTTCTTCGAAACTAGTACAACAGGCGAAACGTAGTTTGAGCAACTAGGACGTATTATAACTACGAACGATTTTCAAATTTAGCTTACGTTAATCGCAACAAAGTCGATTTGTGCCATTTTTCTTCGAAACTAGTACAACAGGCGAAACGTAGTTTGAGCAACTAGGACGTATTATAACTTCATCTACCCACTGTGTGACTTGCTTATCTATGATCTTCATAACATACCCTTCGTAGTGGTTGGTAAACTGGAACCTCGTCGGTAGGAATAATTTTCATATTCACCGGTGAACTATCGTTTTTCTTTGGTATATACTGTTCTATCATTCGCTTCACCGCCTCTGCTGAGTTTTTATTCAAATGAGTTAAATCATAGTCTTGTTCATTTATATCAACGTTAAAACATAAATTTGAAAAAATATTAGTCATCAAATCATCATCGTTTGTTAAGTTATCTTTGACTCTCAATGTATCATTAATCGGCACAGAAAACTTTTCTTTAAATTCAATCCCATTTTCACGAACCAACATATTGAAATGTTTCAATATTAAATTACCCAGAATCACTTCGTAACTAATGTCGTTTGTTGCTACTACATGAAACGTCAGGTCAACGATACTCTGATCAATTTCTACTTCTATATCAAAGCTTCCTATCGTCAATACCAAATAAATGCTTTTGTTCCGTTGTTAGCTTTATATATCTATCCAACTTATTAAATGTGTCGCATCTCATTAAACACAACCAGTATCGATAAGCGCGCTCACTTCTACATTACAAAACCGTATATTTTTAAATTTTAAATTAAATCTTGCAAGTTCGTCAATTGAATTTACAAGACTGTATTTCCGCTCAGTCTTCCCACCTTTTATTACTTTACACCCAAAAGATCTATGTCCCATCTTCTGGCACTTAAAGCATTTGAATTGCTTCGACGGACAATCTCTTTCTATGTGCAAAGGTTCACCACATTTATAATATCTTTTATCAATTCTTAATGGCAACGAATTCTCCTGTTTTACTCAATCATTTATATCCGCTTTCTTCAGATTTTCTAGTTTTGGTTCCTGCTTAATTTTTTCGTAAACTACTAACTGCTCTTTTAGTTCTGCCACAGTTTTGGTTTGGTAGAGAGTAGATTTACTATACTTAGATCCCGGAATGCCATCTTTTTATACTCCAATAAACCATCTTCATTCAAGTGAATTGACTTGCCTATCTCCATCAAAGCATATAGGTATTCACGATACGATTCGCACGGGTTCTTCTGTCTTTTCTTTAATATCTTATGCACATCGGCTGCTGATAACTTATTTCCGAGTTCATTAGTTAGTGCTAATTTTAAAGAATTCCAATCGCGTAACCCGGTTTGACTACCCACATAAAAAAATTGCCTCAATAACTGTTTTGTATAAACGAATTTTTGTACATCATTCTAATTTACTATTTCTGCATTTTCCTCTATTTTTTCAATACATTTTTGGATATCAGCCATATCTGTTCCATCAAAAGTAGAAAGGCTTTCTTCAATATCTTTAAGCGTGAAATGTGCACAACCTTTAGGTGCAGATGGTTCAGTCCGTTTTTGTATAAAATCGCATTCAGACTGATTAGACTGAAAATCGCTCTCTTCATTTTCGTCATCGTCACCGTCGTCAATCAGGCCTAAATGTTGGAGAAGTCTTTCCCTCAGTTCATGTTTCCCTTCCCTTATTTTGTCTTTTAAAGTCGTCACTGTCATTTTTAAAATAGCGTCTGCATTCATATTTACAATATTAAAATATATGTTAATTAACTATATAAAATACGTATAAAGTAATTTAAAAATACAAGTATATCTCAGTTTAAGGTAACGTAAGTATTTTGCTTAGAATTACATCAAAATTATTTAGTAGGTCAACTGACAATTCGTACAGAATGTATGTATGTTTAGTTTTCAGAAAATTGCACACAAATTCAAATGTTATTAATGAAATATATGTTAATCAACTATATAAAATACGTATAAAGTAATTTAAAAATACAAGTATATCTCAGTTTAAGGTAACGTAAGTATTTTGCTTAGAATTACATCAAAATTATTTAGTAGGTCAACTGACAATTCGTACAGAATGTATGTATGTTTAGTTTTCAGAAAATTGCACACAAATTCAAATGTTATTAATGAGAATAAATTAGTTCACTGTTTTTCAATTTTCAATTTAAACTACACATATTTTGGAAATTTACATCAATCGGATATTACAAATTTAAATTGCATTTCACAAAATTTCATTTCATTTCTTTCAGTTAAGTATATACATATATTATACAAAAGAATTTTCCAATTAGATTTTTGGCGTTCTTTAAGATTCTCTTTGTCTTATTTAATTTCTACAATGAACTTCTTTACATTAAACTTCGTGTTACACTGTTTTCTTACATCGTCTTTCGGGTTCTTACAAATTCACGTATGCATTTGTTCAACTACTAAACCTTTACTTTCTCTTATTAGATTTTTCGCCTTCTTCGTCTTTAACTTATTTTCTTCTTCTTCGTTTGGCTTCAGGTTACTTTTCCTCAACTTTTTTTAGTCGATTTTCCGTCTTCTCCGTTTTTAACTTATTTTCTTCTTCTTCGTTTGACTTTCTATCTTACTTCTCCGTCTTCAAATTCTTCTCGTCTTCGAATTGTTTTCCTTCTTCAGCTTCTTTTCGTCTTCTAATGGTTTTCTATCTTAAGTCTCCTTCTTCAGCGTCTGACGTAAACTGCTCTGCTAGTGTTTCGACTAACAATCGCTGCGGCCTCAAAGCTAAACAAAGGAAAATATATTATCTGTACTGACAGTTTATCCTGCTTTCAAGCTTTAAAAAACTGCAATAACTCCAATTACATCATTTGCGCCATCAGAGACATTTTAATATCGCCTCCACATAAACTCAGAATTATGTGGGTTCCCAGCCACTCGGGTATAATTGGAAATATGCTTGCGGACTCAATTGCCAAGGAAATGTGTCACTCTCCCACTATAACCTCACCATTTTTCGTTAAGGGCGATATCTACCGACTCATAGCTCAACTGAGAAGCACCAATTTAGCTGTTGATTGGGTAATTTACAATCACCATTACTCAAGAATTAACCCAAATCGCACGAAACCTAACTTTCCGACCTCTCTGTCAGTCAATCTCATCACTCCGTACGTCAGACTCCGCATTGGACACACTGCATTCTGGATAGTAGTCACATCACCCAATGTCCATTTTGTGAGTCAACGGTTAGTGTGCTACACCTACTCGTTTTTTGTCCTGCTCTGGACAGCCTCAGACTTAAAAACTTTAACAATGATGATCCTGTTCAGCTTTTAATGAACCCAACTATTAGCAACATATCTAAAATTTACAGTTATCTGAAGGATACAGATCTCCTTCGTTGTATTTAAAGAAGTTTCTAATTTTTCCCACCAGTCAGCCGAAAGCCTATGATGCTAGCGCTGCGTACTTTAGTTTATATAATAATTTGTTTATTATGTAAGCTTTAATAAAATAAAATAAAAAAAAATGCTGCGGCACTCTGCTACAACTGCTGCGTTCACATTCGCACTTATAATGCTTGATGCTGCTGCTCATAGAAGATTCGCGAAATAAAAAAAAATTGTTCTTGTACAGTTGCCCCACAGAACACTTGTTGTTTCTTGTACTGTGATCTGTCGGTTGATGCCACTGAATCACTTTTTACGTAAGAAAACGCGTTGTTGATGCAACACAAATGTTTTCCAGTTGGCTTAAATTCAATTCTGGGCGAGCCCCCAAATGTAGGTTTATATTTAAAATCACAAAGGTTTATTTTAAATTGTTGAATTAAGTTTATTTAAAGTTACTGAAATATTTTAAGTTACACTGAGATGCCTCTTACAGGTTTGATGACCATCAAAAGACTCGTCGATCTCGTCGAGTCACGCGCTAGCATCCCTTCGTTATTCTTATCTTCATCATATGTTTTTATGTTCGTCAGGTTTGCAGCGCTGCATTTGAAAGTAGTATGTGTTTAAAAGTTACGTCCAGTTCTAGTTGTCTTGCGTTAGTCTGTCGGTCCACATACATTTGTACTTTCATATTCGTTTCTTGCAAAGTTTTGAAAATTTTAAAGATGTGTTGAACACATGTTTTTTTATCTTTGCTGAATATGATTACATCATTTTTATAAACGTAACACGATTTCCCAATAAGTATGTTTTCTAAGAGGAGGATGGAGTCATGTGTAGAAGTTCACGCAAGTGAGGAAAGTTCTCTGATCGCCATTCACTTGGGAGTGGCCAGAAACGATTTTTAACATATGACTCAAGCAGCTCACAACTTCCGGTCTTTGACCACGTACCCTCTGGGTAGCCTAAGAACATCCGTTTGAAGGCGAGCTAAAGTGAGAAGGCGAAATATTCCCTACTTAGGGTTGTGCGCTGGGTTAGGGACCCGCCACGTAAAAAAACACCCCCAATGAAAGGAAACAACAAGCCTCGGATAAGTGACCCGACCATTTTTTGTAATTTTTATTGTTATTGTTAACGGTTGGTTGCGGGTTGCGATTTTATTGATTTATTTTCATTTGCGTTACGGTATTATGTTCGGATTGTTTAGTATCGGATTTTCGTTATTATCCGCGGTTGGTAGAAAGCATAATTTAACCAGCGGTCTGGTGAGTATACCGCTTTGAGTACGGAGATCAACGACCCGGATGTGACCGTCTGAGCCATAATGGAGCTTTTCTATACGGCCAAGTCGCCTTTGGGTAGGTGGGAGACAATCGTCGTTAATCAGTACACAATCTCCAAGCTTTGGCGCATTTTCTAATGTTTTCGATTGATACCCCTTTAGGAGGTCCTTCTTCTTTCCTTCTGCGACTGAAATTATGATGGAGAATTTTAATTCTTTCCCATCGATTTAATAAGGATAGCGACTCCACGCCTGGCTCAGGTGTGACCAGAATGGGTGCTCCTTTGAGAAAGTGCCCTGGTGTTAAGGCTGTGAGATCTGAGGGATCTTGCGAGAGTGTTATTAGTGGCCGTGAATTGAGAACGGTTTCAATGCGAATTAATAGAATTGTAAATTCTTCGTAATCAAATTTGTAGTTTCCAGTCACCTTTTTTATGTGGGATTTGAAGCTTTTTACAGCTGATTCCCATAAACCACTCATATGAGGAGCTCTTGGGGGGATCAATTGCAAATTAATGCCTTGGGGAGCGTACTTTGGTACAATCTCAAGGGAGACTTGTTTAATATAGTCCACAAACTGTTTTTCTGTGGCTCTTTGAGCTCCGATAAAGGTTCTTCCATTGTCGCTCATAAGTTTGGACGGAAAACCGCGTCGTCCGACAAAGCGAGCAAATGCCGCGAGAAAAGCCTCTTTTGTCAGATTAGTACATAGCTCGAGATGCACTGCTTTTGTCGTAAAACAGACAAAGACAGCCACGTAGCCTTTCATTAGGGTAGGAGACCTTAGCATGGACGCCTTTATCTGAAAAGGCCCAGCAAAATCAACACCTGTGATAGTGAAAGGCAGAGCGAAGTTGCAGCGTTCCGGTTTATTTGAGGCTTAAGTCGGGGAATATAGAACTCTTGGCGGATTATATATTGCATTAGGCGATGTTCCGCGTGCAACATTAGTATATGTATATACTTGAGTAGCAATGTTGCAAGTCGAAACTTCTCTGGTATTATTAGAGGATGGCGTTCGCTATATGTCAGGCTTGAGTTAGCAAGCCGACTATTAGCACGAAGCAGACCTTTCGTATCCAGAAATGGATTTAATACTAAGAGTGAGCTTTTTTTGTCAATCGGCTTCGATTCTCTTAGTAGTGACACCTCGCAGCTGAAGTGGCGCGACTGAGTATAAGTGATAAGAGCGACCTTTGCCTTTTCTAGGTCTAGATGCGTCAATGTATCGCCTTGGGGATATACTGTGCGTATTCCCTTAATTCTAAGTTTGGGTCGCTCTAGGAAGTTGAGCATGTAAGCGATTACTCTGATTACCCCCATTATCATCCAATGTCGTGTGAAAAGAGTCGATTTTTCGACTTTCGGGGGCAATTATATTGCGTATGGGCGATCGAAGCCAGGAATGGGGGGATTATATTAACCATCGAGGGCCATTCCACCAAAGAGTGGTGGTTGCAAGGTGCAGAGGCTTGCACCCCCTTGTACCTAGGTCAACAGGATTGTCAGCACTGGCCACGTGTCGCCAAATGGCTGATCCCACTAGGTCAAGGGTTTGAGACGTTCGATTGGAAATATACGTCTTGCATGCATGTGGAGATTTTTCTAACCAGGCTAATACAATTTCGGAATCGGACCAGGGATACAATTTATATTTGGTCATATTTAGATGCGTTTGCACCATGGATACTAGTTTGGCTAATAGTAGCGTACCACATAGTTCCAGTCGTGGCAGACTTATTGTTTTTAGCGGAGCCACCTTTGCTTTGGCTAACAGTAGATGAGTGGTGGTCGCTGTGTCAGACTGTGTGCGCACATAGATGGTGGCACAATATGTCTTTTCAGAGCCATCACAGAAGCCATGTAGTTCGACTTTGTGCTCTGGGGCATAATTTATCCTTCGTGGTATTTGTATCTGTGAGATATCATTCAGATTACCCGCGAACTGGGACCACTTTTCTAAACGAAGTGGTTTCACTTGTTCATCCCAGTCAGTTCCGTCTAGCCACAATTCTTGTATTAGAATTTTTGCTTGTATCATAATTGGCGAAAGCCATCCTGCGGGGTCGAAAAGTTTTGCCACCGAGGATAAAATTTGCCTCTTTGTTATAGCTGATAGTGCGGATATTGATTCATTAGTGTATGAAAACTGGTCATATATCGCTTTCCATTGTATCCCCAAAGTTTTTGTTGTGCTTTCTTTTTCGAATTTAAGGAAATTAGTGTCTAAAAGATTTTCTTTAGGCATGTCTTTTAAAATATTAGGGTGGTTCGCCGTTATCTTTTTCAACGGATACCCTGCTGTATTGAGCGCTTGTGTCACTTGTGATAGTGACTCGTACGCCTGTAGAAGATTGTGGCTTCCAGACAGAATATCGTTTACATACGTTTGTGTCGTCAACACTTGTGTTGCCAGAGAAAACTCTGACTTTGTGTCTTCTGCCAGTTCGTGGAGTGTACGAATGGCGAGGTATGGGGCACAGTTTACGCCAAAGGTAACTGTTTTTAATTTAAAGTCGCGTAGTGGACTATTGGGAGATTTTCGGAAAATAATTCGCTGAAAATCTTGACCATCTTTATGTACGACTATTTGCCGATACATTTTCTCAACATCCCCATTGAGAACGTATTTGTATATACGCCAATTTAGTATGAGGAGCAATAAATCTGGCTAAAGCGTGGGTCCCTTAAATAAAATGTCATTTTGGGAATTCCCCGAATTTGATGATTTTGATGCATCAAAGACAACTCTTACCTTTGTTGTTTTTTTTTGTCACTGCATGATGTGCAAGTAAAAGGAATTGTATTTACCTTATATAATTTTTTCGCCAGGGCTGACTTCCTCCATGTGGTCTAAATGGAGGTATTCTTCTAAAACCCTATCGTATTCTGGTTTTAGCTCGCCTTTTTTAAGTAGGTTTTTTTCCATACCTAAAAACTGTTGGATAGCAGAGGTACGAGAATGACCTAAGGCGAGTGTGCGGGGAAATTCTGGCTTTAGTGGTAGTCGTACGACGTACCGGCCATTATCTAATCAAGTAGTTGTGGATTTGTAAAATATCGATTTTCTGGGGTTGTGATTGATATGGGGGGAAGTTCTTCTAACTCCCAAAATTTCTTCAGTTGAGTATTGAGGTACTTGTTTGAGATTTCCTCAACTTGAGCTGTCATTGTTGTAACTGGTTCCGCACTTAGGACCCATCTGGAAATGGTGTTTTGTGCCAGAAGTGTTTTTGTAATTTTCTCAACATCCTCGAGAATAATTTGTAGTATAAGATCGCTGCCTAATAGAATATCTATTTGAGCAGGAGTGTTGCAGTTGCGGTCTGCTAACTTAAGGTGTGAAACCTTTTGCCAATGATTGCTATTTATATGATAGCTTGGAAGCATGTTTGTTAGTTGCGGTAAGACAATAGCTTCTGCTTATATGCGCTTATCCGCTTGGGGGGAAATAAGGGTAATGGGGCAGATTTTGCTTGAGTTTTGTACTACTTGTGCCCTTGTGTTTTGAAAAAACTACGATTTAGGTCGTGTTGAACGTTTTTAGTTCTGACCATTTTTTTAATCTACCCTTTGCGCAATTTCGTATCGGGTAGTTAAGAAATCGATCATTTGTTGCCACGTTGGACACTTTCTTCGTGATGAGAGCGATTGCTCCCACAAAAGTAACGATTTTTTTGGTAATGCGGATGTGCATATATTTACCAGAATGGGGTCCTAATTGTCTGCGGGAATATTCTGTGTCGCTAGAACCGACAAGCAATTTGAAACAGTAGATTGAAGTTTTATAAATTCTTCACTTGTTTCTTTCTGAATTTTTGGTAAATTCATTAATATTGTGACTTGTTTATCGACTAATATTCTTTCGTTCCCGTAACGAGCTTTTAGAGCTTCCCAAGCATAATTGAAATTTTCGTCATTAAGAGCGAACTGTTTGACTAATACCCCTGCTTGATCTTTTGTTTTGTATCGGAGGTGATACAATTTTTGTGCATTAGATAATTTTGGGTGGTTTATGTAAACGGCTGTGAACATGTCCCGGAAGGACGGCCATTGTTCATAACCACCATGAAATATTTCAGTATCACATGCGGGCACCTTGAGGGATGCCTGAACTCGCCTCTTAGCTTTGAACTTGTGGCAGCTCTACTCTCGGTTGTGGAGTAGGAGCAATTGCTTTAATTAATTTCAATTGATCGGAGATCATAGCTTTCGTCTCCTCGTACTGGTCTAAGCAGTTTTCATATTTGGAGTGTGCTGAAGATTTGAAATTTTCAGGTAGATCTGATTCGTCAGATTCTACAATTGCGTCATACGCAGCTTGGAGACGTGCCCAGAAATTGCCCAGATTTTCTTTTTTGATTTCTAATACCGATTCAGAATTATCTTGAATCACTGAAGATGAAAATCGAGTGCAGTATCGAATTAGACTGTCACTCTTAGCAATAAACTTAGTATATAAAATATCTTTCATCTTTTTTTTTTGTAGCACCTTGCTTTGAGCGTGTATCATCAGCAGGTGTACATGGGCTCTTTTCTTCTGAAAACATTTTTTGTGCTTTTAAATATTGTGTTGATTTAGATTCCTTAGAATCTCCGTCCATTTAGATAATATGATACAATTGAAATATATATATGAGAAAAGAAAAATTCGCTCAGTGTACTTTTGATAACAATAAGTACGCGTGAAATCTTTAAGAAAAAAAGGTTTTTTTTTTTGTTTTGGTGTATACGCAATGTATCAAATAGCGAACGCGTATTTCTTTTTTTTATTCCCGGTGCTTATGTATTTAGCTACTAGTTTGTTCTTGTTTTTGTTTTTATTTTATTTAATGTTTCGTACTCGTTAGCAAATACTTGCGTATACGAGCGATAATGTAAAAAGGAGAAAAAGGTTGATGACCTTTGTATATAAGTTTGCACAATATGTGCGTGTTTATGTGCATACGTAAGATGCTAAAAATTTTGTTTTTGTTTTGTTTGTAATCCTGCTTGCTTGTGCTTTAACACGAACAAGGGGTATTGCTAGACAGGTACCGATTTGGTCTTTGAATATAAGTATGTGTGTGTGAAAACTTGAAAACGGCAATACTTATGTATTTGCCTTTCCTTTCTACCAACTCTTAAAATTTTTTGTTTTATTTGTCCGTAATTAATTTTTTTTTAAATAACGAATTTTAAAATTTTTAATAAATTAAAATTTCGCATTTATCGTTTTATTTTTTCCAAATTTTGTAAAATTTGTGAAGTTGTAATTTAATTCTGTACCCTATGTACGTTGTATATACCGGCATAGGCAAATTGTATGCCGTATGTATGTGCGTATATTATTTGCCGTACGGATAACGCGGGAATAGAAAATCGGTGAAGTACAGGTATGCACTTTTGTTAATACGTAAAATTTTTGTTATGCTGTTTATACATACATATGGGTGTATGTCGCATTAATTTTGTTTCGCACTTTGTTTCGGTATGTAAGGTATGTACATAGGAAAGTGGTGACTATTGGCATAGATGTATGTTTTGTTTTGTTATTTTTCTTTTCTCTTTTTAAATTTCGCAATTGCCTTAGCATATACTGCTTATACTGTTGAGTATAAGGGGTATTGCCGGAAAATGCTGTCAAGTGAATACTTGAAATTTTTTTTTTTGATTTTTAATGTTGTGTGTTTAGATACACAAATGTAAGGATAAGTAGGCCTTTTATCAGATATCTAAACACACAACATTAAAAATCAAAAAAAAAAAAATACCATATACCATATACCATATACTGTTCATACATATATTTGGATATACATATGTAATGTACCAAACTGTTTTCGGTTTCCCCAACCGTAAGTTGGAACAGTTTGGTAGCAACCGTTCTATTAAAATTTACAGGATCGTATACAGTTTTATAGAGATCAACTGTAACTTTCAACATACATATATGTAAATAAGTACAAATTATTAAAAATATTTATTTATTTTTTATTTTATTTAAAAGAGAAATAATTATAAATAATCGTTCCACTTATAGATATAAAGCACTGGCTGCCAGGGCCTTCAGCTTATGTATTAAAATCTTAGTCTATTATATTCACATTTGAGATCGATTTATATATGTAACGTAAATTTAGATACAATAAAAAAAGATAAATTTCAAAGCAAAAGTAATTTGCAAAGCGAAATATATTTAGATATAATTTCAATGTTACTGTCATCAGTCCGTTCTAGATATAAAGAAGGTTTTTTGTTAGAAAAAACATTAGCTCTGATTCGTTGAAGTGCCGGGCAGGTATCGAGGAGGTGTATAACTGTGACATCGTTTGATCCGCAGAACACGCAATTTGGTTTATTTACGCCATTTAAGATGTGAGCATGTGTAGCAGTTGTGTGTCCTATTCGAAGTCTTATAAATGTCCTTATATTTTTACAAGTCGCTTTACCTGGGTATAAAGGCTTTGTTCCCGCGGGATTAAATTTTTTGTAGTGGTGATCGTGATCACTCCATTCTCTTACTTGGATTTCATTTACGTATGTTTTAACAAGTCTGCGTATATCTTTATCGGTGAAATAGTCAAAGAAGTGAAGTGGTTGTTTGGAAGCTTCTTTAGCTTTTTTATCGGCAATTTCGTTGCCATGAATTCCGATATGGCTAGGCACCCACATTATTTTTATACAGTTATTGCTTTGCAATAGCATGCTACGAATATTGGATATTAACGATGCATTATTGGTATTAAATATAGCTTCAATTGCAGATCTACTGTCGGTACATATAATGCATTTATTTCCCATTCGGGAAGCAAATTGTACTGCCTCAAATATTGCGGCTGCTTCGGCAGTAAATACCGAGCAGTAAGATGGCAAGGAACCGACCATAATAGTAACACCTAGCTGGTTTGTCACAGCAAACGTTGTGCTGGTGTCTGACTTGGATCCGTCCGTATAATACAAGTTCCAATCATCATTTAAGGACTCTAATACCGCATTAAACATTTGTTTGTATTCATTACTGCTGGTAGAATATTTTGGATACTTAAGTAGGATGTTGATGAGTGATGAATTTGGAAGCGCACTTGGAGGATACTCTGAGGTTTTAAGAAGTGATGGAGTGGTTACGATGTTCAGCTGTTGAGCTAGACTTAAGCAACGCATAATAGTAGACGGCTTACGACTAGTCTTAAGATTTCGTATAGAACGATTGATTTGCGAAAAAATTAATTCATTTCTGCAGTGAAGTAGCCTCGGTATAAGCATCATGGTGTTACGCATGGTCCGGTAGTTTATATGTGGTAATCCAGCTTCAGATAGAATTGCCTTAATTGGTGACGTTGGGAAGGCGCGAATGCTTCTTCTGACTGCTGAGTGGTAGGGTGCGTTCAAGAGCTTAATGTGTGTATTAGCGCAATGTCCGTAAATACAAAGTCCGAAGTCGATTTTAGATAATATTAAAGCTTTTGTTATATTGACAAGAGTATTTGTATGTACTAAGCAGTATTTAGAAGATAAGAATTTAATTATATTCAGTCTAGAAAAAAGACTTACTCTAACATATTTACAATGCTCTTTGAAAGTTAATTTGTTGTCGAATATAAGTCCTAAGATTCTTAATTTATTAGTATGTGGGAGATCAACGTTTGAAAAGGATATCTTAGGAAAGGAGCACTTATGTTTCCGACATATGTGAAAAGTTTTACATTTGCCAGGCGATATATTAGCGCCTGAAATTTTTGACCAATTACTTATTTTATTCAATATATTTAAGAATATGTGTTTAATTTGGTTTAGATCATGAGTTTGAGAGAATATTAAAACATCATCGGCATGGATGCAGTGTTTGACAGCTCCACTAGAACTTATAATTGTACTTATTTCATTGAACGCAATGGTAAATAACGCAACAGAAAGAGGTGATCCCTGTGGAATACCATTAAACAGATCATGTAGGCCGGATTTATGCTTATTGGCAATAACAAAAAATTTGCGGTGGTTCAAAAACGATTTTATTATATTATATAGTTTTTCGCCAACATTCCATTTCCATGTGAGGTCCAATCCTGTCAAATGCTTTTTCAAAGTCTAAACTTAGCACAGAAACGTGATTTCGGTTTGACAAAGCCATAGAGGCATAGTGTTCGAAAAATAACAGAGCATCAGTTACTCCTAAACCTTTTTGGAAGCCAAATTGTTGGGGTTTTATAAAAGCGTTTGCTTTGGCAAACCACATAACTCTTACAGATATTATTTTCTCCAGAATTTTGGACACGCAAGGAAGTAAGGATATGGGTCTATAATTTTCTATTTGAGAAGTAGGTTTATTGGGCTTGGGGATGGGAAGGATGGAAGCTGTCTTCCACTCCTGTGGATAGATTCCCTCGTTGAGGATTTTATTGTAAAGAGAAATTATACGAATTTTAAGGGATCGAGGGAGATTTTTAAGGATGGGATAGGAAATTTTGTCCAATCCTGGAGTTTTACCAGTCATCGATGCAATTGTTACATCGAATTCACTTAATGTGATGGGAGCATCTGCTTGGACGGCTCTGGGTGAGGGAAATGGGTTATTGTAGTTTTCAGAGATTGTTTGGCTTTTTAAGGTGTTGAAATCATTGTGAAAATTATGACTGTTGGAATTATCTGACCATGTGTCCGCAAACTTCTGAGCAATGTCTTGAGGGTTATAAATAGGACCTTGAGCTGAATGTATAAACGGTATACTGGATCGTTGTGAGGAGCCTGTAAGAATTTTAATGTCTGACCAAATTTTTTTTGTGCTCGAAAATGGGTTGATATTGGCGGTGAGTGTTTCTAAAGCTTTTCGTTTGGCAGATTTTAATTCTTTTCTAAACACCGCGTTCGCTTTTTTATAGCTTATGAAATTATTGTCAGTTCTGGAATAATTGTATTTGGACCATAATGTTTGTTTATTGTTCCTTAAAATTGTTAGGAGATTTGACCAATAAGGCAATTTAGCATGGAAATGCTTGGTACTGGACTGGGGTATCGAGTAATGTGCTGCTGATCGGATGATTGTTTTAATAGCGGAAGCTTCAGCGTTTATGTTTTTAGCCTGGGGTTTGTTGTCCGAAAATAAAACAGAAAGACGATGAAAGTTTGCCCAATCGTTAAGGACGACTAGGTTGTGAAAAAGTATTATATCCTCGATGATTTCTCCTCTTTTATTACTAGCAGGAGAACCCCACAACGGGCTCCAAGCATTAAAACAAAACAATTGGGGCAGAAACAGTGTTGATGATATTACTAAGGTCCCTATTAGTAAAGTTCTGATGAGGCGGGATGTAGCAATTGACAATAGTGATTTTGAAGCCTATGTCTATTTCCAACGCCAAGCAGGAAATGCCAGAAGTGACCGGGATGAGTTTATGGTTGAAGGAGTTTTTAACGAGAATTGCAATGCCTTGCTTACAGGAAGTGTTTTGACTGCTATTAGAAAAGTAACTTGTGTAGTTCTTAGGAGAATACGCTATCTTATTAGCGGGGAGATGCGTCTCTTGTAAAGCAACAATTTCAGGAGAAAATTCATTAATTAAAATATTTAAATCAGGGTAATTATTAAATAGTCCGTTTATATTCCATTGTAATATTTTAATCACAATTCATTTGTATTTGGAAGTATGTAGGGAGGTAAGATAAGGGGGGAAAAATGGAAGCGGGAGTAACAGAAGAGGTAAGTTGTGTAATAAAATTTGAGACAGTTGTTGTTGTTGTTGAGTCATCGACTGGAAAAGTAGTTTGACTGGTATTTAAATTGTTTGTTTGACTTGCGTTGTTTTCTTTTGCTTCGTCATTCGTTATATTAATATCGGTGTTTTCGTTGCTCGAACGTATTTGTTCTGCTTGGGTTTCATTATTGTTTTGTTTTGGTTGTGTATTGTTTGATTTTTTGATAACATTAGAAAAGGAAATAGGGGTCTCGTTAAGAGGTGATGGTATTTGCATTTTTTGCATTTTGATCGCTTCGCGCATAGAGCACTTATTATCTCTTTTAATCTTTATTACATGTTTCAATTGAACAAACTTTGGGCAAGATTTACTGGAAGCGGGGTGGCTGCCAGAGCAGTTTGCGCACAAAGTGCGAGAGCATACTTCTGGAGAGTGAGGAGGGAGTGCGCATAAGTCGCAGGTGGATGTTTTATTACATCGCTTTGCTGTGTGGCCGAACAATTGACAATTTTTACACCTCTTGGGATTTTGGTAGTATGGGCGTACTTTAGTTGTATACCATGATATTTCCAATTTCTCAGACAATTGATATATATCAAAAGTGAGTAAAACTACTCCGCTAGGTACTTGTTTGCCATCCACATATTTTGGAAATTTGTAAACTGACACAACACCCTGGGCTTTCAGGTTTTCAATAATTTCATTTTCTGAAATATCATTAAGACACTCACTTTGTGCCGCTTCAAAGGACTTTGAGGGCTTTATATATGGTTAAATGGGGGGGGTGGGGGTTTGATGGTAGTTTATGCCACTTTGTCCAATCTGCTTCCTGTCCGTTTCCTTTCCTTTTTGGTGTTCCTTGTTTCGTTGTTGCTAATTTCCCTTTGTTGGTCGGCTTTCTTTCGTTGTGGTGACTTTCCTACGCTGGTTGGCCTTTTAGGTTTTTATTATTTTTATTAATATTTTTTGTGTTTTTAATTTTTTGTTTAACGTTTATAAATTTTTAATTTTCACCGGGACTAGACTTTAGTCCGGTATGTTAAGCTCCGCGCCAGTGTGGATTTTTTTGTTAAATAATATTTCGCGCCCGCTTTTTATATTATTATTATTTTTTTTTGGGATTTTGGTTGTAAACACTGTAATTTATGTACATGTATTTATATGTTGCTGTTTTTTTTTCTTATTATAACTACACAAACGGAGTTACTTTTTTGTTATTATTGTATTATTATTTTATTTTATTTTTTATTTTTACTTTGATTTTGCTACCCCAACACGGAACCGCTTCGTGTCCGTTCTTCACATTGTTTTTTATTTTTTTTTTTATATTGTATATGTATACCGCAAATATTATTTTATATATATATTTTTTTTTGCAATTTTTTTGGTTTATACACTTTTTCTTTTTATAAAATTTTTTTTTTCTTGAAAAAAAAAATTTTTTGTATAGTATGTATGTATATGTATCTGTCACCGCACCTTTTTTTCTTTTTATATATATATTTTTTTGTTTTAAAGAACACAAATTTTTTGGAAAATTTAAACGTATATGTATATGTCACCGCACCTTTTATTTTTTGTATATTTGTATGTCACTTTTTAATTATTTTTCCGCTTGAATCTTTTGTTTTTTTTTTGCATTTTTGGTTTTTTTTCCAAATAGTGCCTTTCTTTGCGGCTCGAAGGACCAATGTTTAAAGCAGCAGCGTCCAATTCCCTTCTATCTTTTGGGTCACTTACCACTTTCACTTCTTTAAATAAAATCACTCGGTTAAATTCTATAAGTAATTACAATATAGTTGTAATGATATTATTAATTTATTTACAAATTCGGTAAATCGAGGTTCTTTGAACAATAAAAAAAAGATGTGTGGATGATCGAAAAGGAGCGAGGTCAAACGGCGATGCGTATCGTTCGTTTGTAGGTCAAAACGAGACTGGCTGAAACTTTTTAGTGGACCCTTTTGACAGTGTGATATGTGTTTGCGTGTGTGGATGTCCTCTCGCGTGTGGGTGGTGCTGATGTGGGGGTCCTGTGGAATGTGGGTTCTGTGTGTGGTGTAATGGTGTAGTGGAATTAGGGACGGGGCAGCTTATCTCATTTAGCCAAGGTGAGATTATGAAAATGATAAAAATTGGGCAAAAACTACGGCCACCTCCCATATAACTGTATTTTTCTGTACGGTCACTGGTTTATTTTTTCGACTCTAGTAGTTGTTACGTTTTTCCTTTTCATTTATTAATAAAAAAATCAAATCATTCCAATTTCTGTTACACTGTCGATTGTTTGTTTGATTTGCACTTGTTTTTTTTTTTTAATTTTATTTGTTTGCTATGATTTTATCAACTTCTCAGAGAAAGCAAAGCAACGCTGATGAATTACTAATAAAACAAATGTTTCCGAAACCATCGTTTTAAATTATTTTGATACAATATTATAGCACAATCAGTGAAAAACGTAGAATCGTGGCTCATGTCAGCTGGCACGACCTATCTTATGGGCGCGCAATGTAACTGAACAGTGAAAAAAACGTGACAGCTGAATGCTCTCTCACAACCCAGGGTTGCCAATACCAATATACTGTAGTAATTATCAACTTTTATAATTCAATCTGTTCAATGTGTTTCAAATGTTTGAAATTTTCTTAAAATAACTCAAAATCAAAGTCGAATGCGATTATTTATAAATATATAAACTATTTTTAATAGTTTGTTTTCAGTTTATATATTTTATATTGTAAAAAATTGTAATTGAAAACATAAATGTGCTCAAATTGCGTATTGGGCAATGACAATATTGTTCAAATGAAAACAAACAAAGATGGCTGATTTCTGCAGGCAGTAGCGTTTTTCAGTGGTTGGGCTATTACAGTTAGAAGTTTTTACTCAAGGAAAAAGTGTGTGCCTCTGATTTTCGCGATTCTAACATTTTAAAGCAAAACTTAAGCTTCTTTTAATAATGGATTCATCTCCTATATCAATTAGTTCTTGTGCTAATGATATTACATTATCAAATCTCTCGGAATCAAATTTGGTGCATATACCAGATCCAAATTTTAGTGCTTTTGGTTTGCCAAGTGATTTACACGAACTAAACTTGCCAACTTGCAGCGATGTTTTAAACTATTTTTGTTTTTTTTTTTTTTTTTGGAGTGATCGGTCTAAAAATAGAAATAAAATGTTTTCGTACGCATCTTTTACTCCACAAGTGACGGATAAATTGATTAAAATTTGGAGCAAATTGAATATTGGCATAATGACGAAGAAAACCATAATAAACAAGCTGAAAACCTTGCTGAATAAATATTTTAAAGAAACAAAAGGCACGTCTACATCTAAAAAAATACACCGCATTTATCAAGACTATGAACAACTTATTCTATATTGGAAAATGCATGTGCAATTTACAAAGAAATTGTTGCTCATGTACATAGTTTGATGCCTAATCATTTACACGAATTTTTGACTGATCGATCAGCACACCGCGATGAAACTGACAATTCCAGCGGTCCTGGCGGATGTTGTTGATTTGGATTTGGCTCCAACGGCTACTGAATATTCATCTTACCGGCCTGACTCATCAGATATGGACGTTGATGAAGATCTTGTGTTCAAAACACCAAATGCAGAAAGGCCAATTGTTATTAAGGCTTGATACCCCCAATTATGCTATGATGTGCGACAGATTTGGTGTGTCAGACAGAGTTGCTGCGTGTTTGGCAACGGCACTTTTTAAAGATATAAATTTCAAAGACGACAATGGGGAACTTATTATTGTGGACAAATGTAAAGTAGCGCGAGAAAAGAAAAAAATCAGGGATTCTGTGCGTCAAAAACAATGCAGGGATTCCAGCGTGCTGGCATTTTCACTTGATGGCAGAAAAGATGAATCATTGACAATGGAGCAGGTTAATCATAAGCTTCACCCAAAAGTGGTTAAAGAATCTCACATCGTGGTTGTGCGAGAACCTAAAACCGAACTCTTGGGTCATTTAACACTCAATGCTGAGGAAGCTGGTACAAAACAAAAGCTGCTATATGAAGTCAGCAATACTGGAAAGGAAAACGGAATATTACGACGGTTTGAAGTACTGTTAGACAAACCATTGCACTGGTTTGTTTGCTTGTTACATTTTAATGAGTTACCATTTCGCCACTTATTTTGCGCGCTAGAAAAATCAACTACAAGTGGACCGCGAACTGACAGTGGAGCTCTGACAAAATTAATGGAAACCTGTGAACAGATTCAGGTAAGCAATGAATTAGTAATAATAATAAAGATCTATATTTTTGGTTCTAAATAAGTAACTTGTTCTTTTTGTAGGTGTACCCGCTTTCAGCGTATTTTGCTGGGGAATATGCCTCCTTCCTTGTCGTCAGAACAGTAAAAAACTCTTTCAACGGACGTTAAGTACTTGTATCGGATAGCCAACGCGATTCATTATGGTTCCTGTCCAGAAGATTTAGGGAACGTGAAACCTGGATCCATCGTTCACTCTCCTTGGTTAAACAAAGCTAGTAGACTTCTGCGATTGTACGTAGCAACAAATTCACCATCCGAAAATTTAAGAATTTTAGCAACGTTTGTCATGAAAGTTTACGTACCTATGTACTTTAATGTTAAGTATTACAACTCGGTAATATATGGCATTTCACTCTTATGTAAATATGTATATTTGTTCAGCGCAATATTTACCACGAAATCTGCGCGAAATTATAAATAATGTTGTTCAAAATAACTCATATTTTGCACATTCAGAAAATGTTCTACTAACAACACTTTTTGATGCCAGAAAGGAAATGCGCCAGAGGGCTATAAAAAAAATTGTGTACTATCGTGAAAAACTTGACGACTCAACAAAATTAAGAGCTTACAAAAAACCAACTATAAATTTTGATTGCACTGATTATGTTGAGATGATAAACTTAGATAACAATAGCATTTTGTCGGAGCCGTTCTTCACTGCAAACATACCCTATGACCATTTGCTCGAATACATAGAATTTGACAATCCTCCACTTCCTGATCCATAAGTTCCTCCACCTATTCAAGGAACCGAGCGCTTTGTGCAACTGCTGACTAGCGTTTCACGTCGAACTATAGAAAAAAATCGCGATGGTGTTATGGCAGTCACGGTTGCAAGTCGAAACGCAACATCTAGGATGGACAGCAAACAAGACCTTAAAACTAATTAATTCTGAACTTTGGAAGTTTATTATATTTTGTTTGGCCCTTAACAGTTAAGTTTTTGCTTTATATATAGATATAAAATGATATTCTTAACTGCCATACAATTACGCGGAAGATTAAAGCTATTAAAGTTTGAAATTTTATTTATTGTTATTTTAATTTTTATGGGTGGATAGGTAACATATACACACACCGACCACAGCGGCCAACGACCATACCACGCTGAATACATCGGTTCTCGTCCGATCACCGAAGTTTTTTAAATTTATGTATTCTCAAGATTGCAAGTATATAAAGGGTGATTTTTTAAGAGCTTGATAACTTTTTTAAAAAAAAAAACGCATAAAATTTGCAAAATCTCATCGGTTCTTTATTTGAAACGTTAGATTGGTTCATGACATTTACTTTTTGAAGATAATTTCATTTAAATGTTGACCGCGGCTGCGTCTTAGGTGGTCCATTCGGAAAGTCCAATTTGGGCAACTTTTTCGAGCATTTCGGCCGGAATAGCCCGAATTTCTTCGGAAATGTTGTCTTCCAAAGCTGGAATAGTTGCTGGCTTATTTCTGTAGACTTTAGACTTGACGTAGCCCCACAAAAAATAGTCTAAAGGCGTTAAATCGCATGATCTTGGTGGCCAACTTACGGGTCCATTTCTTGAGATGAATTGTTGTCCGAAGTTTTCCCTCAAAATGGCCATAGAATCGCGAGCTGTGTGGCATGTAGCGCCATCTTGTTGAAACCACATGTCAACCAAGTTCAGTTCTTCCATTTTTGGCAACAAAAAGTTTGTTAGCATCGAACGATAGCGATCGCCATTCACCGTAACGTTGCGTCCAACAGCATCTTTGAAAAAATACGGTCCAATGATTCCACCAGCGTACAAACCACACCAAACAGTGCATTTTTCGGGATGCATGGGCAGTTCTTGAACGGCTTCTGGTTGCTCTTCACCCCAAATGCGGCAATTTTGCTTATTTACGTAGCCATTCAACCAGAAATGAGCCTCATCGCTCATCGGACACGGACGCGAAACACATTTCGAACCGAACACTGATTTTGGTAATAAAATTCAATGATTTGCAAGCGTTGCTCGTTAGTAAGTCTATTCATGATGAAATGTCAAAGCATACTGAGCATCTTTCTCTTTGACACCATGTCTGACATCCCACGTGATCTGTCAAATACTACTGCATGAAAATCCTAACCTCAAAAAAATCACCCGTTAGATATCTTAAGCTCAACTTGATATGCATCACAAAAAGAACGCTGATGAGAAGGTGTAGCAGCACCTGTACGGTCACTGCTTGATGTTTTCGGCTCCAGTAGTTGTTACTATTTTCCATTTCATTTATTGATAAAAAAAAATGAAAAGACCCATGGTTTCTTGGGCAAATTTTCTTAGAATTCATCGTAGTTTACGATTTTGATAACCGTTTGGAGCATTTTTTTTGCTCCATACAAATTGAACCACTCTAATGTACATACTAAATATTATGGTATTATACATTTACTTTATGGTATTGTAATTACTCATATTATTGCTACAATTCGGCGGTCCTGACTATGAGACCACCTGATCTTATTTGCTTTTACTTGTTGCCTCGCGTCCGTTTAACCAATGCTTTATATTTGCAATTGCCCAAATTCCTGTAGATGGTATACGTGATTGTTGAAGTTCCTCAACATCTTTTAGTAGATAACGGTCATTACATAAAACTTTCTCAACACGATAAGGGCTCATTTATAATTTTGGAATCAGTTTTTTGGGTTCACATTTTTTACAACTACATAATGGTTGGTATTTAGTTTTTTTCTCTTTTTATCTACGTAATTATACCCTGAACAGGGTATATTAAGCTTATCACGAAGTTTGTAACACCCAGAAGGAAGCGTCGGAGACCCTATAAAGTAAAGTAAAAGCTCTTTATTCGGGGGGTATATGTTCCATAAATATGCCGCTAATACAAAACCGTGAATACCGCATGTTAATTTATATGGGATATGTTCCTAGGTGACAAAAAAAAACCAAATAGGTATATAAAAAAATGATTTAATTGAAGTTTTTGAACATTTTAATTAATTATCTTAAGGCTTAGGCAATGGTTAGAAGAATTCTGTAATTTTTTCCTGCTTAGCAGTTTTCAAAAGCTCCTTCAATTCAGACTGATCGTATTAGCAATTTGTTTCGTAAAAATTAGACTTCGTTCCATAGATGGATGAATGTTCATAAAGAAATCGCAGAGCTCATTTGCCATTCTTAAACCTTCACTAAGACTTTTCAAATTGAATGTAACGTTTCCAGTGCTTGTTGAAGCCTCTTCTTCAATAGGTTGTTAATTTAACATTTCCTCCAAGTCGGTTTCAGTCAAATCTTAATCTTGCGGTTTAAGCAATTCCTGAATGTCACTTGATTCTATCTGTTCGAACCCATCTCGTTCTATTCCATTCGCGATTTCGGCTATGTTTGCCGTCAAAATTTGAGCTTGCACAGATTCTTCGTCATTTTCTGCAGTCAGAGCAGGCCACAGTTTTTTCCAGCAGGACTTCAACGTGTATCGTTCTTCCATTGATTATTTTATGTTTACGATGCATTTTGTATGTCAAATCTCTTTCAGCATATTGTCCAATATTTCGTCTAATGTAATAGAGCTTAAAGGCCTGGATTATTCCTTGGTCCGTCGTGTTGGGAGGTAAAAATGTCACTTTTATAGTTTCAAGTTTGCGAGGATGACCTAGTGCATTGTCCAAAACTAGGAGCGCTAGTCTCCGTTTTTTAAATAAGTTTCAACTTCAGAAACAAAACAATTCCGGAACCAGTCACAAAAAATAGCGCTTGTAACCCACGCTTTCTTATTAGCACGCCAAAACACTGGCAGGTTGTCTTTGTTTTGATGTTTTAAAGCCCGAGGATTAAACGATCTGTAAAGCATTAGTGGCTTAATGACACAATCTCCAGATACATTAGAACATAGCAGCAGTGTAACTCTATTCTTTGCTACCTTAAATCCAGGAGCAGACTTTTCGCTTTTAGAAATAAATGTTTTGTTTGGCATTCTCTTCCAAAACAGCGCAGTTTCGTCTGCATTAAATACTTGCTCAGGTTTGTATCCTCTATCAGCTACTAGGTTTGCAAAATCTTCTGGATATCGTCCGGCTGCAGCAGTGTCTGCAGATGCTGCTTCTCCAACGATTTTGATGTTATGCAATTCCTTGTCGGAATTTATTGAACCAACCTTCTCATGCTTGAAATCCTCCATCTACACATTCACCACTAAAACTACCATCAGGTTCTTTAAAATGAGCGTAAAGACGCTTTGCCTTCTCCCGGACCATTGGACCACTCAGGGGCACCCTTTTTTGGTTGCGGTCTTCGATCCATAATGACAACACCACTTCCATTTTTTATATTGCTGGATCACGAACAATTTTAGCTGACAGTGAAGTTGAAGCTACAGGCGACCTTATTTTATCTTCGGATTTTTTTATCGATCGTACAGTTGATTCGTTGACATTGAATGAGCGGGATATGGATGCAAGTGACTCTCCAAGGCGTAAACGATCAAGCATTTCTATTTTCACTTTAAGCGGTAACACAGTTTTTTTCGTGTCAAAACTCGTTTCTCATTTTTTTTTAGTTGACATTATGAACTAGGAAGAGTGCAGCAGAGACGTGTTACTCGATCACAATTTTTGTAACTAATGTGAAATACAAAACAATGAA
>CM050322.1:20661898-20710898 GCA_027475135.1 Bactrocera correcta
ACAACAAAATCGTTTTTATACCTAAATATAAGATTACGGAATTCTTCCAAATGCCCTGCCGTTATGCCGCCATGGCTTTATGTCAACTTCAGTACGTTAAAGAAGGTTAATAAACTTAAATTTGTTAAACTTATGATTTGAAGCATTTCGATATCGATTGCTTAATGTGTAAATTCAACAAAATCGACTTTATACCTAAACATAAGTTTACGGAGTTTTTCCAAATGCACTGCTGTTATGCCGCCTTTACTTTATGTAAACTTCAGTTCGTTAAAAAAGTTTTATTAACTTAAATATGTTAAACTAATGATTTGAAGCATTTCAATATCGATTGCTAAATGTGCATACACAAGAAAAACGACTTCATACCTAAATATTAGATTACGGAATTCTTCCAAATGCACTGCCATTATGCCGCCATGGCTTTATGTTAACTTCAGTACGTTAAAGAAGGTTAATAAACTTAAATATGTTAAACTAATGATTTGAAGCATTTCGGCGTCGATTGCTTAATGTGTAAATACAACAAAATCGACCTTATACCTAAATATAAGATTACGGAATTCTTCCAGATGCCCTGCCGTTATGCCGCCATGGCTTCATGTCAACTTCAGTACGTTAAAGAAGGTTAATAAACTTAAATAAGTTAACTAATGATTTGAAGCATTTCGATATCGATTGCTAAATGAGTGTATACAAAGTAATCGACTTTATACCTAAACATAAGGTTACAGAATTCTTCTAAACGCACTGCCGTTATGTCGCCATGGCTTTATGTTAACGTCAGTGCGTTAAAGAAGATTTATTAACTTAAATATGTTAAACTAATGATTTGAAGCATTTCGATATCGATTGCTAAATGTGTGTACACAAGAAAATCGACTTTATACCTAAATATAAGATTACGGAATTCTTCCAAATGTACTGTCGTTATGCCGCCATGGCTTTATGTCACCTTCAGTAAGATAAAGAAGGTTAATTAACTTAAATAAGTTAAACTAATGATTTGAAGCATTTCGATGTCGATTGCTAAATATGTGTACACAAGAAAATCGGCTTTATACCTAAACATAAGATTACAGAATTCTTCTAAACTCACTGCCTTTATACCGCTAAGCTTTTTGTAGACTTCAGTAAGATAAAGAAGGTTAATTAACCTAAATATGTTAAAGTAATGTTTTGAAGCATTTCGATATCGATTGCTAAATGTGTAGATACAAGAAAATCGACTTTATAACTAAATATAAGATTACGGATTTCTACTACATGCACTGCCGTTATACCGCTAAGCTTTTTGTAGACTTCAGTACGATAAAGAAGGTTAATTAACCTTAATATGATAAACTAACGTTTTGAAGCATTTCGATATCGATTGCTAAATGTGTAAATACAAGAAAATCGACTTTATACCTAAATATAAGATTACGGAGTTTTTCCAAATGCATTGCCGTTATGCCGTCATGGCTTTATGTAAACTTCAGTTCGTTAAAATAGGTTTAGTAACTTAAATATGTTAAACTCATGATTTGAGCATTTCAATATCGATTGCCAAATGTGCATACAAAAGAAAATCGACTTCATACCTAAATATAAGATTACGGAATTCTCCCAAATGCACTGCCGTTATGCCACCATGGCTTTATGTAAACTTCAGTTCGTTAAAAAAGGTTTATTAACTTAAATATGTTAAACTAATGATTTGAAGCATTTCAATATCGATTGCTAAATGTGCATACACAAGAAAAACGACTTCATACCTAAATATAAGATAACGAAATTCTTCCAAATGCCCTGCCGTTATGCCGCCATGGCTTTATGTCAACTTCAGTACGTTAAAGAAGGTTAATAAACTTAAATATGTTAAACTAATGATTTGAAGCATTTCGATATCGATTGCTAAATGAGTGTATACAAAAAAAAGTCGACTTTCTACCTAAATACAAGATTATGGAATTCTTCCAAATGCACTGCCAATATGCCGCCATGGATTTGTGCCAACTTCAGTTCGTTAAAAAAGGTTTAGAAACTCAAATATGTTAAACTCATGATTTGAGCATTTCAATATCGATTGCTAAACGTGCATACAAAAGAAAATCGACTTCATACCTAAATATAAGATTACGGAATTCTCCCAAATGCACTGCCGTTATGCCGTCATGGCTTTATGTAAACTTCAGTTCGTTAAAAAAGGTTTAGTAACTTAAATATGTTAAACTCATGATTTGAGCATTTCAATATCGATTGCTAAATGTGCATACAAAAGAAAATCGACTTCATACCTAAATATAAGATTACGGAATTCTCCCAAATGCACTGCCGTTATGCCACCATGGCTTTATGTAAACTTCAGTTCGTTAAAAAAGGTTTATTATCTTAAATATGTTAAACTTATGATATGAAGCATTTCGATATCGATTGCTAAATGAGTGTGTACAAAAAAAATCGACTTTCTACCTAAATACAAGAATACGGAATTCTTCCAAATGCACTGCCATTATGCCGCCATGGCTTTATGTTAACTTCAGTACGTTAAAGAAGGTTAATTAACTTAAACATGTCAAACTAATAATTTGAAGCATTTCGATATCGATTGCTAAATGCGTAAATACAACAAAACCGACTTTATACCTAAATATAAGATTATGGAATACATCCAAATGCCCTGCCGTTATGCCGCCATGGCTTTATGTCAACTACAGTACGTTAGAGAAGGTTAATAAACTTAAATTTGTTAAACTAATGATTTGAAGCATTTCGGTATCGATTGCCTAATGTGTATACCCAAGAAAATCGACTTTATACCTAAATATAAGATTACGGAGTTTTTCCAAATGCACTGCCGTTATGCCGCCTTTACTTTATGTTAACTTTAGTTCGTTAAAAAATGTTTATTTACTTAAATATGTTAAACTAATGAAATGAGGCATTTTAATACCGATTATTAAATGTGTAAATACGAGAAAATCAACTTTTTACCTAAATATAAGATTACGGAATTCATCCAAATACACTGCCGTTATGCCGCCATGGCTTTATGTCACCTTCAGTACGTTAAAGAAGGTTAACTTCCTTAAATATGTTAAACTAATGATTTGAAGCATTTCGATATCGATTGCTTAATGTGTAAGTACAAAACAATCGACTTTATACCTAAATATAAGATTACGGAATTCTTCCAAATGCCCTGCCGTTATGCCGCCATGGCTTTATGTCAACTTCAGTACGTTAAAGAAGGTTAATAAACTTAAATATGTTAAACTAATGATTTGAAGCATTTCGATATCGATTGCTAAATGAGTGTATACAAAATAATCGACTTTCTACCTAAATATAAGATTACGGAATTCATCCAATTGCACTGCCATTATGCCGCCATGGCTTTATGTTAACTTCAGTACGTTAAAGAAGGTTAACTAACTTAAATATGTTAAACTAATGATTTGAAGCATTTCGATATCGATTGCTTAATGTGTAAATACAACAAAATGGACTTTATTCCTAAATGCAAGATTACGGAATTCTTCCAAATGCCCTGCCGTTATGCCGCCATGGCTTTATGTCAACTTCAGTACGCTAAAGAAGGTTAATAAACTTAAATTTGTTAAACTAATGATTTGAAGCATTTCGATATCGATTGCTAAATGTGCATACACAAGAAAATCGACTTTATACGTAAACATAAGATTACGGAATTCATCGAAATACACTGCAGTTACGCCGCCATGGCTTTTTTATTTATTTGTTAACGTCAGTGCGCTTAAGAAGGTTTTCTAACTTAAATATGTTAAGCTAATGATTTGAAGCTCTTTGATATCGATTACTGAATATGTACATAATTGCTGAGTATATACAAGAAAATCGACTTTATACCTAAAGATAAGATTACGGAATTTTCCTAAATGCACTGCCGTTATACCGCCGAGGCTTTATTTCTTTATGCGTTAAAGAAGATTTATTAACTTAAATATGTTAAACTAATGATTTCAAGCATTTCGATATCGATTGCTTAATGTGTAAAATCGGTTTATGCCTAAACATAAGATTACGGAATTCTTCCAAATGCACCGCCGTTATGCCGCCATGGCTTTATGTTAACTTCAGTTCGTTATAGAAGATTTATTAACTTAAATATGTTAAACTAATGATTTGAATCATTTCGATATCAATTGCTAAATGTGTATACCCAAGAAAATCGACTTCATACCTAAATATAAGATTACGGAATTCTTCCAAATGCACTGCCGTTATGCCGCCATGGCTTTATTTTAACGTCAGTGCTTTAAAGAAGGTTTATTAACTTAAATATGTTAAACTAATGAAATGAGGCATTTTAATGTCGATTATTAAATGTGTAAATACGAGAAAATCAACTTTTTACCTAAATATAAGACTACGGAATTCATCCAAATACACTGCCGCTATGCCGCCATGGCTTTATGTCACCTTCAGTACGTTAAAGAAGGTTCTTCTTCTTTACTGGCGTAGACAGCGCTTACGCGATTATAGCCGAGTCAACAACAGCGCGCCAGTCGTTTCTTCTCTTCGCTACGTGGCGCCAATTGGATATTCCAAGCGAGGCCAGGTCCTTCTCCACTTGGTCCTTCCAACGGAGAGGAGGTCTTCCTCTTCCTCTGCTTCCCACGGCGGGTACTGCGTCGAATACTTTCAGAGCTGGAGTGTTTTCATCCATCCGGACAACATGACCTAGCCAGCGTAGCCGCTGTCTTTTAATGCGCTGAACTATGTCAATGTCAACGTATATCTCGTACAGCTCATCGTTCCATCGAATGCGATATTCGCCGTGGCCAACGCGCAAAAGACTATAAATCTTTCGCAGAACCTTTCTCTCGAAAACTCGCAACGTCGACTCATCCGTTGTTGACATCGTCCAAGCCTCTGCAAAATATAGCAGGAGGGGAATTATGAGTGACTTATAGAGTTTGGTTTTTGTTTGTCGAGAGAGGACTTTGCTTCTCAATTGCCTACTTAGTCCGAAGTAGCACCTGTTGGCAAGAGTTATCCTGCGTTGGATTTCCAGGCTGACATTGTTGGTGGTGTTTACGCTGGTTCCAAGATAGACGAAATTATCTACAACTTCAAAGTTATGACTGTCAACAGTGGCGTGAGTGCCAAGTCGCGAGTGCGATGACTGTTTGTTTGACGACAGGAGATATTTCGTCTTGCCCTCGTTCCCTACCAGACCCATTTCTTTTGCTTCCTTGTCCAGTCTGGAGAAAGCAGAACTAACGGCGCGGGTGTTGAGGCCGATGGTATCAATATCATCGGCATACGCCAGCAGTTGTACACGCTTATAGAAGATGGTACCTTCTCTGTTGAGTTCTGCAGCTCGAACTATTTTCTCCAGAAGCAGGTTGAAAAAGTCACACGATAGGGAATCGCCTTGTCTGAAACCTCGTTTGGTATCGAACGGCTCGGAGAGGTCCTTCCCGATTTTGACGGAGCTTTTCGTGTTGCTCAACGTCAGCGTACACAGCCGTATTAGTTTTGCGGGGATACCAAATTCAGACATCGCGGCATAAAGGCAACTTCTTTTCGTGCTGTCGAAAGCAGCTTTGAAATCGACGAAGAGGTGGTGTGGTCTAAAGCCACACTGATAAGGTCCAATCAGTTTGTTGACGGTGGGCTTTAATCTTTCACACCATATGCTCGACAGAACCTTATATGCGATGTTGAGGAGGCTAATCCCACGGTAGTTGGCGCAGATTGTGGGGTCTCCTTTTTTATGGATTGGGCATAGTACACTTAAATTCCAATCGTTGGGCATACTTTCGTCCGACCATATTTTGCAAAGAAGCTGATGCATGCACCTTATCAGCTCTTCGCCGCCATGTTTGAATAGCTCGGCCGGCAATCCATCGGCCCCTGCCGCTTTGTTGTTTTTCAGGCGGGCAATTGCTACTCGAACTTCTTCATGGTCGGGCAATGGAACGTCTGCTCCATCGCCATCGATTGGGGTATCGGGTTCGCTTTCTCCTGGTGTTGTGCGTTCACTGCCATTCAGCAGGCTGGAAAAGTGTTCCCTCCATAATTTAAGTATGCTCTGGGCATCGGTGACTAGATCACCTTGGGGGGTTCTACAAGAGTATGCTCCGGTTTTGAAACCTTCTGTAAGCCGCCGCATCTTTTCGTAGAATTTTCGAGCATTACCCCTGTCGGCCAGCTTATCAAGCTCTTCGTACTCACGCATTTCGGCCTCCTTCTTTTTCTGTCTACAAATGCGTCTCGCTTCCCTCTTCAACTCTCGGTATCTATCCCATCCCGCACGTGTTGTGGTCGATCGTAACGTTGCGAGGTAGGCAGCCTGTTTTCTCTCCGCTGCGACACGGCACTCCTCGTCGACCAGCTGTTCTTTTGCACTTTCCGAAAACCAATGGTTTCGGTTGCAGCTGTACGTAAGGAGTTTGAAATGCCGTCCCACAGTTCCCTTATACCGAGTTGTTGACAAGTGCTCTCAGAGAGCAGGAGTGCAAGCCGAGTAGAAAAACGTTCGGCTGTCTGTTGTGATTGCAGCTTCTCGACGTCGAACCATCCTTGTGTTTGTTGGCGTGCGTGTTTTGCTGCACAGAGGCGGGTGCGAATTTTGGCTGCAACAATATAGTGGTCCGAGTCGATGTTAGGACCTCGGAGCGCACGCACATTTAAAACACTGGAGACGTGTCTTCCGTCTATCACAACATGATCGATCTGGTTGGTGGTTTTTCGATCCGGAGACAGCCAGGTAGCTTGATGTATCTTCTTATGCTGGAATCTAGTACTACAGATAACCATATTTCGGGCCCCGGCGAAGTCGATCAGCCTCAGCCCATTTGGGGATGTTTCCTCGTGGAGGCTGAATTTACCGACTGTAGTGCCAAAGATACCTTCTTTGCCCACCCTGGCATTGAAGTCGCCAAGCACGATTTTGACATCGTGGTGGGGGCATCTCTCATAGGTGCGCTCCAAGCACTCATAAAAGGCATCTTTGGTCACATCGTCCTTCTCTTCCGTCGGGGCGTGGGCGCAAATCAGCGATATGTTGAAGAACCTCGCTTTGATGCGGATTGTGGCTAGACGTTCATTCTCGGGAGTGAATGATAGTACTCGGCGACGGAGTCTCTCTCCCACCACGATTCCAACACCAAACTTGCGCTCCTTTATATGGCCACTGCAGTAAATGTCACAAGGACCTACTCGTCTCTGTCCTTGTCCCGTCCATCGCATTTCTTGGACGGCGGTGATGTCAACCTTTATCTGTACGAGGACATCTACCAGCTGGGCAGCGGCACCTTCCCAATTAAGGGACCGGACATTCCAGGTGCATGCCCTCAAATCATAGTCCTTGTTTTGTTTGCCATGGTCGTCATCAAAAGGGGGAGCTCTCATCCGAGGCTGATTGTTGGCTTCCATTGGGGGTGTTTTTTTACTTGGCGGGTCCCAAACCCAGCGCACAACCCTATGCAGGGTGTTTCGCCTTCCCACTTAAGCTCGCCTTCAAACGGATGTTCTTAGGATACCCAGAGGATACTTGGTCAAAGACCGGAAGTCGTGAGCTGCTTGAGTGATATGTAAAAGAATCGTTTCTGGCCACTCCCAAGTGAATGGCGATCAGAGAACTTTCCTCACTTGCGTGAACTTCTACACATGACTCCGTAAAGAAGGTTAACTAACTTAAATATGTTAAACTAAAGATTTGAAGCATTGCGATATCGATTGCTAAATGTGTATATAAAAGAACATCGACTTTATACCTAAATATAAGATTACGGAATTCTTCCTAATGCACTGCCGTTATGCCGCCATGGCTTCATGTAAACTTCAGTACGCTAAAGAAGGTTAATTAACTTAAATATGTTAAATTAATGATTTGAAGCATTTCGATATCGATTGCTAAATGTGTAAATACAAGAAAATCGATTTTTTCCTAAATATAAGATTACGGAATTCTTCCAAATGCACTGCCGTTATGCCGATATGGCTTTATGTCACCTTCAGTACGTTAAAAAAGGTTAATAATTTTAAATTTGTTAAACTAATGATTTGAAGCATTTCGATATCGATTGCTAAATGTGTGTACATAACAAAATCAACTTTATTCCTAAATGCAAGATTACGGAATTCTTCCAAATGCACTGCCGTTATGCCGCCATGGCTTTATGTCACCTTCAGTAAGATAAAGAAGATTAATTAACTTAATTATGTTAAGCTAATTATTTGAAGCATTTCGATATTGACTGCTAAATGTGTATATACAAGAAAATCGACTTAATACCTAAATGTAAGATTACGGAATTCTTCCAAATGCACTGCCGTTATGCCGCCATGGCTTTATGTTAGCTTTAGTTGGCTAAAGAAGATTTATTAACTTAAATATCTTAAACTAATGATTTGATTCTATTTGATTCCTAAATGTGTAAATGCAAGAAAATCGACTTTATACCTAAATATAAGATACGGAATTCTTCTACATGCACTGCCGTTATGCCGCCATGGCTTTATGTAAACTTCAGTTCGCTATAAAAGGTTTATTAACTTAAATATGTTAAACTAATGATTTGAAGCATTTCGATATCGATTGCTAAATGTGTAAATACAACAAAATCGACTTTATACCTAAATATACGATTACGGAATTCTTCCAAATGCACTGCCATTATGCCGCCATGGCTTTATGTTAACTTCAGTGCGCTAAAGAAGGTTTATTAACTTAAATATGTTAAGCTAATGATTTGAAGCATTTCGATATCGATTGCTAAATGTGTAAATACAAAAAAATAGACTTTATACCTAAATATAAGATTACGGAATTCTTCCAAATGCCCTGCCGTTATGCCGCCATGGCTTTATGTCACCTTCAGTACTTTAAAGAAGGTTAATAATTTTAAATTTGTAAAACTAATGATTTGAAGCATTTCGATATCGATTGCTTAATGTGTAAATACAACAAAATCAACTTTATTCCTAAATGCAAGATTACGGAATTCTTCCAAATGCACTGCCGTTATGCCGCCATGGCTTTATGTCACCTTCAGTAAGATAAAGAAGATTAATTAACTTAATTATGTTAAGCTAATTATTTGAAGCATTTCGATATTGACTGCTAAATGTGTATATACAAGAAAATCGACTTAATACATAAATGTAAGATTACGGAATTCTTCCAAATGCACTGCCGTTATGCCGCCATGGCTTTATGTTAGCTTTAGTTGGCTAAAGAAGATTTATTAACTTAAATATCTTAAACTAATGATTTGATTCTATTTGATTCCTAAATGTGTAAATGCAAGAAAATCGACTTTATACCTAAATATAAGATACGGAATTCTTCTACATGCACTGCCGTTATGCCGCCATGGCTTTATGTAAACTTCAGTTCGCTATAAAAGGTTTATTAACTTAAATATGTTAAACTAATGATTTGAAGCATTTCGATATCGATTGCTAAATGTGCAAATACAACAAAATCGACTTTATACCTAAATATACGATTACGGAATTCTTCCAAATGCACTGCCATTATGCCGCCATGGCTTTATGTTAACTTCAGTGCGCTAAAGAAGGTTTATTAACTTAAATATGTTAAGCTAATGATTTGAAGCATTTCGATATCGATTGCTAAATGTGTAAATACAAAAAAATAGACTTTATACCTAAATATAAGATTACGGAATTCTTCCAAATGCCCTGCCGTTATGCCGCCATGGCTTTATGTCACCTTCAGTACTTTAAAGAAGGTTAATAATTTTAAATTTGTAAAACTAATGATTTGAAGCATTTCGATATCGATTGCTTAATGTGTAAATACAACAAAATCAACTTTATTCCTAAATGCAAGATTACGGAATTCTTCCAAATGCACTGCCGTTATGCCGCCATGGCTTTATGTCACCTTCAGTAAGATAAAGAAGATTAATTAACTTAATTATGTTAAGCTAATTATTTGAAGCATTTCGATATTGACTGCTAAATGTGTATATACAAGAAAATCGACTTTTTACCTAAATATAAGACTACGGAATTGTTCCAAATGCACTGCCGTTATGCCGCCATGGCTTTGTTTTAACGTCAGTGCTTTAAAGAAGGTTTATTAACTAAAATATGTTAAACTAATGAAATGAGGCATTTTAATATCGATTATTAAATGTGTAAATACGAGAAAATCGATTTTTTACCTAAATATAAGATTACGGAATTCATCCAAATACACTGCCGTTATGCCGCCATGGCTTTATGTCACCTACAGTTCGTTAAAGAAGGTTAACTAACTTAAATATGTTAAACTAATGATTTGAAGCATTTCGATATCGATTGCTAAATGTGTATATACAAGAAAATCGACTTTATACCTAAGTATAAGATTACGGAATTCGACAAATGCACTTCATTTTGCCGCCATGGCTTCATGTAAACTTCAGTACGCTAAAGAAGGTTAATTAACTTAAATATGTTAAATTAATGATTTGAAGCATTTCGATATCGATTGCTAAATGTGTAAATACAAGAAAATCGATTTTTTCCTAAATATAAGATTACGGAATTCTTCCAAATGCACTGCCGTTATGCCGATATGGCTTTATGTCACCTTCAGTACGTTAAAACAGGTTAATAATTTTAAATTTGTTAAACTAATGATTTGAAGCATTTCGATATCGATTGCTAAATGTGTGTACATAAGAAAATCGGCTTTATACCTAAATATAAGATTACGGAATTCTTCCTAATGCACTGCCGTTATGCCGCCATGGCTTTATGTCACCTTCAGTAAGATAAAGAAGATTAATTAACTTAAATATGTTAAGCTAAGTATTTGAAGCATTTCGATATCGATTGCTAAATGTGTAAGTACAACAAAATCGACTTTATACCTAAATATAAGATTACGGAATTCTTCCAAATGCACTGCCTTTATGGCGCCACGGATTTATGTTAACTTCAGTTCATTAAAGAAGGTTTATTAACTTAAATATGTTAAGCTAATGATTTGAAGCATTTCGATATCGATTGCTAAATGTGTAAGTACAACAAAATCAACTTTATACCTAAATATAAGATTACGGAATTCTTCCAAATGCCCTGCCGTTATGCCGCCAAGGCTTTATGCCACCTTCAGTACGTTAAAGAAAGTTAATAATTATAAATTTGTTAAGCTAATGATTTGAAGCATTTCGATATCGATTGCTGAATGTGTGTACATAAGAAAATCGGCTTTATACCTAAATATAAGATTACGGAATTCTTCCAAATGCACTGCCGTTATGCCGCCATGGCTTTATGTCACCTTCAGTAAGATAAAGAAGATTAATTAACTTAAATATGTTAAGCTATTTATTTGAAGCATTTCGATATCGATTGCTGAACGTGTATATACAAGAAAATCGACTTAATACCTAAATGCAAGATTACGGAATTCTTCCAAATGCACTGCCGTTACTTCAGTTCGTTAAAGAAGATTTATTAACTTAAATATCTTAAACTAATGATTTGAGGCATTTTGATATCGATTGCTAAATGGGTAAATGCAAGAAAATCGATTTTTTACCTAAATATAAGATTACGGAATTCATCCAAACACACTGCCGTTATGCCGCCATGGCTTTATGTCACCTACAGTTCGTTAAAGAAGATTAACTAACTTAAATATGTTAAAATAATGATTTGAAGCATTTCGATATCGATTGCTAAATGTGTAAATACGAGAAAATCGACTTTATACCTAAATATAAGATTACGGAATTCTTCCAAATGCACTGCCATTATGCCGCCACGGATTTATGTTAACTTCAGTTCATTAAAGAAGGTTTATTAACTTAAATATGTTAAGCTAATGATTTGAAGCATTTCGATATCGATTGCTAAATGTGTAAGTACAACAAAATCGACTTTATACCTAAATATAAGGTTACGGAATTCTTCCAAATGCACTGCCGTTATGCCGCCATGGCTTTATGTCACTTTCAGTAAGATAAAGAAGGTTAATTAACTTAAATATGTTAAGCTAACTATTTGAAGCATTTCGATATCGATTGCTAAATGTGTATATACAAGAAAATCGACTTTATACCTAAGTATAAGATTACGGAATTCGACAAATGCACTTCATTTTGCCGCCATGGCTTCATGTAAACTTCAGTACGCTAAAGAAGGTTAATTAACTTAAATATGTTAAATTAATGATTTGAAGCATTTCGATATCGATTGTTAAATGTGTAAATACAAGAAAATCGAATTTTTCCTAAATATAAGATTACGGAATTCTTCCAAATGCACTGCCGTTATGCCGATATGGCTTTATGTCACCTTCAGTACGTTAAAAAAGGTTAATAATTTTAAATTTGTTAAACTAATGATTTGAAGCATTTCGATATCGATTGCTGAATGTGTGTACATAAGAAAATCGGCTTTATACCTAAATATAAGATTACGGAATTCTTCCTAATGCACTGCCGTTATGCCGCCATGGCTTTATGTCACCTTCAGTAAGATAAAGAAGATTAATTAACTTAAATATGTTAAGCTAAGTATTTGAAGCATTTCGATATCGATTGCTAAATGTGTAAGTACAACAAAATCGACTTTATACCTAAATATAAGATTACGGAATTCTTCCAAATGCACTGCCTTTATGGCGCCACGGATTTATGTTAACTTCAGTTCATTAAAGAAGGTTTATTAACTTAAATATGTTAAGCTAATGATTTGAAGCATTTCGATATCGATTGCTAAATGTGTAAGTACAACAAAATCGACTTTATACCTAAATATAAGATTACGGAATTCTTCCAAATGCCCTGCCGTTATGCCGCCAAGGCTTTATGCCACCTTCAGTACGTTAAAGAAGGTTAATAATTATAAATTTGTTAAACTAATGATTTGAAGCATTTCGATATCGATTGCTTAATGTGTGTACATAAGAAAATCGGCTTTATACCTAAATATAAGATTACGGAATTCTTCCAAATGCACTGCCGTTATGCCGCCATGGCTTTATGTCACCTTCAGTAAGATAAAGAAGATTAATTAACTTAAATATGTTAAGCTATTTATTTGAGGCATTTCGATATCGATTGCTGAACGTGTATATACAAGAAAATCGACTTAATACCTAAATGCAAGATTACGGAATTCTTCCAAATGCACTGCCGTTACTTCAGTTCGTTAAAGAAGATTTATTAACTTAAATATCTTAAACTAATGATTTGAGGCACTTTGATATCGATTGCTAAATGGGTAAATGCAAGAAAATCGACTTTATACCTAAATATAAGATTACGGAATTCTTATACATGCACTGCCGTTATGCCGCCATGGCTTTATGTAAACTTCAGTTCGTTAAAAAAGGTATAGTAACTTAAATATGTTAAACTAATGAAATGAGGCATTTTAATATCGATTATTAAATTTGCAAATACGAGAAAATCGACTTTTTACCTAACTATAAGATTACGGAATTCATCCAAATACACTGCTGTTATGACGCCATGGCTTTATGTCACCTACAGTTCGTTAAAGAAGGTTAACTAACTTAAATATGTTAAACTAATGATTTGAAGCATTTCAATATCGATTGCTAAATGTGTATATACAAGAAAATCGACCTTATACCTAAATATAAGATAACGGAATTCGACAAATGCACTTCATTATGCCACCATGGCTTCGTGTAAACTTCAGTACGCTAAAGAAGGTTAACTAACTTAAATATGTTAAACTAATGATTTGAAGCATTTCGATATCGATTGCTAAATGTGTAAATACAAGAAAATCGACTTTATACCTAAATATAAGATTACGGAATTCGACAAATGCACTTCATTATGCCGCCATGGCTTTATGTCACCTTCAGTACGTTAAAGAAGGTTAACTAACTTAAATATGTTAAACTAATGATTTGAAGCATTTCGATATCGATTGCTAAATGTGTAGATACAACAAAATCGACTTTATTCCTAAATGCAAGATTACGGAATTCTTCCAAATGCACTGCCGTTATGCCGCCATGGCTTTATGTCACTTTCAGTAAGATAAAGAAGGTTAATTAACTTAAATATGTTAAGCTAACTATTTGAAGCATTTCGATATCGATTGCTTATTGTGTATATACAAGAAAATCGAGTTTTTACCTAAATATAAGACTACGGAATTCTTCCAAATGCACTGCCGTTATACCGCCATGGCTTTGTTTTAACGTCGGTGCTTTAAAGAAGGTTTATTAACTTAAATATGTTAAACTAATGAAATGAGGCATTTTAATATCGATTATTAAATGTGTAAATACGAGAAAATCGACTTTTTACCTAAATATAAGATTACGGAATTCATCCAAATACACTGCTGTTATGCCGCCATGGCTTTATGTCACCTACAGTTCGTTAAAGAAGGTTAACTAACTTAACTATGTTAAACTAATGATTTGAAGCATTTCGATATCGATTGCTAAATGTGTATATACAAGAAAATCGACTTTATACCTAAATATAAGATTACGGAGTTCGACAAATGCACTTCATTATGCCGCCATGGCTTCGTGTAAACTTCAGTACGCTAAAGAAGGTTAGTTAACTTAAATATGTTAAACTAATGATTTGAAGCATTTCGATATCGATTGCTAAATGTGTAAATACAAGAAAATCGACTTTATACCTAAATATAAGTGTTCGGAACAGCTCCTTTCACAATGGAACAACCAATAATATTAAGTTATTATTTATACTTAAGTTAACTAAACTAATAAGCACACATATATTCCTGTGGTGAGAAGACATTGTAAATATTTAATATTAATTGTTATCTGGTAACTCTTATTTTGCATATCCACCACAGCATTACTCGTTATTCTAATTCTTCATTTCCCTTTATCCTTTAATATTTTTATACATACATACATGTAAGAACAATTAAGCTTAGCTTTGCCTAAGCCTAGCATCACAGCTTTACTTCGCTTGTTACATTCGATACCTGCGCACGCATTATTTTATAGTTCTTATATTCGCAAGTCACCTGGTAAACCACCAGCCACGTAACTTTCTATTTGTTGTTTTATATATATTTATTTTAATAAATATTTTGTAAATATATATCGTCGTTGTTTATTTCGCGATTCGAAGCTATCAAAAAAGCTTGGTAGCTCAACATTTTGGTGACCCCGACGTGATCGCTGTGTGTGTTTATTGGTGATATAATTATACTTAACATTAAATATCAAACTATTAGTTCGTGCGCTACCGTGCTAGTGTGTTTAAAAAATGGTAATTTGATTTGTGGCAAAATTGTGGCGTGATTTCCAGAAAGCGCTACTACGGTAAATTTGGATATTTAAGCGAAAACATTTCTAACGTTACTCAAAACCGTAAGCACCGTTTATCGAGTGCCGCTACTTTCTTCAACGGTTCAGTACGGTTATCCGCTATACATTACCGCGCTGATCATCTAACCTCGTTAAATTTTTAATTGGTTACCTTTCTTGGATATGTCGCTAAACCAATCAATCGGTGGTACTCCAGCTGGAGACATTCCTGCGAATGAGAGTCCCATAAGTCAGCATTCGCCAATGGGCAGGGTGACATTTTTGAAGTTGAGGACACAGGCCATGTATAAACGCCTTGAATGCATAAGTGCTGATATGGACTCGGAACGGTTGCAAAGCATGGACGAATATGCTTTAGCGGCAATAATTGATTCAATAAACGAACTGAAATCAAACTTCGTTGCTGCACACACAAGTTTGGAGGAGCATGACTTTGAATCTATTGGAAGTGATTTACTTATCAAATTTGATACGAATTTGGTTGAGTTGAAGGCTACTTTACAACGTGAAATTGGAAAGCGTAGCGCTTCTCAACATTGTTCTACATTCAAGATGAACAGGAATGAATTCCAGCCTATTGTAGTGAATACTAATCGTTCTCGTTTGCCTCAATTAACGTTGCCTAAATTCAGTGGATCCTATACAGAGTGGACAAATTTTTATTCGATGTTCACATCAGTCATCGATAAGGATAGCGACCTAAGCGATGTGGACAAATTGCAACATTTGCGTTCCTGCTTGAGTGGTGCTGCTCTTGACACAATACGATCGTTGGAAATAAATGAGGCTAATTATAAAATCGCATTAGATCTCCTCATTAAACGATTTGATAATAAACGTCTTATTTTTCAGGCACATATCAGGGAGATTTTCGGGATGGACAAAGCAGATGGTACTGTCGGCAAGCTGCGAGCGTTGTCGGACAAGGTCAACTCGCATATATGTGCAGTCACTTGGTTCCAAAGAGCAAATAGCGGACTGCATACTGGTGCAATTTTTAACTCAAAAGTTGGACAAAGTAACTCAAGCAAAATGGGAAGAAAGTTGGTCAATAAACGAGTTACCATCGTGGGAATCATTAGCTGCATTTTTAGAACATCGATGTCGTACCCTCGAGAATGTGAAGCATGCATTACAAACACAAGTTGAAGCGTTTGGTAAAACTGGAAAAACCGTGAGTACACATCAAAGAAAATCCTTTGTTGCTTCAAATAGCTTACTGGGTATTTGTGTATTTTGTGGAAAGGCTGAACATTTTATTTATAATTGCCAACGGTTTTTGAATCTTTCGCCTATTATTCGTCAGAAAGAAGTTAAGAGACTTTCATTATGTCTAAACTGTTTAAAGAAAGGCCATCAGATGCGAGACTGCAAATCTAGTTCTTGTCGAAAATGTCCTTCAAAGCATCACACGCTTTTACATTTTAATCGTTTACCATCAGCTAATAGTAACGATTTACCATTAATATCAAACTCTATCCAAGCTAATGCCATGACTGCAACGCTGCCAACGCAGCCTGACATCTCTGCTTCCCGATCTCCATCTGATGTTGTGCTTTTAGCTACTGCAATTGTTTTAGTAAAGAATCGTGCCGGAACTTTCGTACCTTGTCGCTCACTTTTGGACTCTGGCTCACAGATTCATTTCGTCACAAGTCGCTTCGCAAACCAACTTCAACTGCCTAAATCTAAATCCTTCGCTTCGGTTTCTGGAATTGGGGATGCAAATTTTCCAACAGATGGTTACTCAGTTAATCTCGTACTAAAGTCGCGGATTTCAAATTACTCAACAAACATTACTGCTCTTGTCGCTCAAACGATTACCGATAATCAACCGGGAACTTCAGTCATGACCGATGATTGGAATGTTCCTTCGAATATCCAACTAGCTGATCCTGCTTTCAACATACCACAACGCATCGACATGCTCATCGGCGCAGGACTTTTCTTCGAACTCATTTGTGTGGGGCAGATAAAATTGGCACCTGGGTTACCCGTTCTTCAAAAAACTCGACTGGGATGGGTTTTATCTGGTGGCTGGCAGCAAACCCCTCAACTATCGACATTTATTGTAAGCAAAAGATCATCCAGTGGAATTGATAACGATATCCAGTTAGAAAAATTAGTTCGCCGCTTTTGGGAAATTGAACATGTTCATGAACCAATAACCAAAACTTCTAAAGAAGACCTCGAGTGTAAGGAACATTTCAAAAATAATTATTCACGTTTATCAACGGGCGAATATTCGGTTCGCTTGCCCATTAAGTGCAGCTTAGATTCACTTGGTGATTCCTATTTAGCTGCTAGACGCAGATTCGAGAATATTGAACGCAAACTTAGTAGAAATCCTAATTTAAAGGCGAAATATAGCTCATTCGTGAAGGAATATGAGCACCTTGGTCATATGTCGTTAGTTTCTGAAAGAATGATTTCTAAGTGCAGGTACTTTCTACCTCTATCATTGCGTTATTAAGGATGATAGTACGTCAACGAAGTTGCGAGTTGTTTTTGACGGTTCTGCGGGTACAACTTCAGGGTTATCACTAAATGATATACTTATGACTGGTTCTACCATTCAACCCAAACTTTTCAACATTCTCGTTCGTTTTCGTACCTTTCCAATTGCACTCACTGGGGACATTTGCAAGATGTATCGATGCGTTCGCGTAACACCTCCAGATAATAGTGCATACTATGGCGAGATTCTCCAGAAGAGAAACTACGTATATACAAGTTAGATACGGTCACATACGGCACCAAGCCTGCTGCGTTCTTGGCTATACGGACTATGCATCAGCTAGCATTAGATGAGTCCTCATCTTATCCACTTGGTTCAGAAATCGTTCTTCGAGATTTCTATGTAGATGATCTTATCTCTGGAGGAAGTTCAGTGGATGAAGTACAACAAATCAGGGAACAAACTACAAATCTACTTTCTAAAGGTCGTTTTCAGTTAAGAAAGTGGTGCTCTAACAACTCAGATATTCTCAGCGAAATTCCTGTTGCTGATAGAGAAAGTCTTCTTAGTTTCGATGAATCCAGCGATATTGTCAAAACTCTCGGACTTGTTTGGAATCCATCGAAGGACGTCTTTTTGTTTAAGTATAAACCTCAGCTAACATCGGAAAAATGTTCCAAGCGTACCGTATTGTCTACCATAGCACGTTTCTACGATCCATTAGGTCTGATTGGGCCCACACTTACTAGAGCTAAAATACTGTTACAAAGGATGTGGAGAGACAAACTCGATTGGGATGAAAGTTTACCACTTTCCATATGCACAGCATGGTTAGCATTTTGTAACGATTTTGTTGATCTTCAACACTCATCATTTCCGCGCTATGTTCTTCAGCCTGGCGCTACGGTTCAAATACATGCATTTTGTGATGCCAGCCTGGAAGCATACGGCGCTTGTGTTTACGTTCGCTCAGTTAAGGATGAGGACATTAAGGTCAACTTATTGTGCTCCAAGGCTCGTGTCGCTCCTCTGAAAACCCTGACAGTGCCCAAATTAGAGCTTTGTGCTGCCGCGTTGCTGGCGCAATTATTATCTGAATTAAGAACAATGAATATATTTGATTGTTCTTATTATTGCTGGTCGGATTCGTCAGTGGTTCTCTCATGGCTTCGAGAGGAACCCTCAAGGTTTAACGTATTTGTTGCCAATCGGATTTGTGCTAAACAACAACTAACTGAAGGCATGCAGTGGCGTTATGTTCCCACCTCCATGAATCCAGCTGACATCCTATCGAAGGGCGCTACACCAAAGGAGCTCCTAAAATCAAGGCTTTGAACGTACGGGCCACAATTTTTGGAAAACGTTGAATCTTCGTGGCCACAACCATGCGAACCTCACATATCTCTACCAGAAACTCGTCAAAAGGTTTTGCACATCTCATCTGATGGACCCGATATAACTTTTTCGTTCAAATATATAAACTCGTTCGGAACAATGCAGCGTATCTTTGCATACATATACAAATTTATAAAATCGAAAAGATCACAGCTCACAACTACAGATATCCATCGTGGGACTCAATTGCTCATACGCCTAGTCCAAAGAGCGCAGTTGTGGTCAGAAATCGTCGCCCTGAAGAAGAACAACTTTGTACACACATCAAGTAAATTCGCTTCGTTATCGCCATTTTTGGATGACTTTGGAATTATACGAGTTGGAGGTCGTTTAAAGAACTCAACATTAGACTTCGAAGCACGTCATCCAATGATTTTACCAAAGGATCACCCACTGACTTCGTCAATAATCACTCATTTTCATCGAAGGTATCACCACGCCGGTCCTCAGTCTCTACTTGCTTCCATTCGTATGCAATTTTGGCCTATAGGTGGAAGAAAAACTATAGACTATTGTGGACCATTTTATTTCAAACCCGAAACGCGTAAGAAAGCACCTCAAAAATGCTATGTTAGTATATTCATTTGCTTCGCCACAAAGGCTGTGTGGATGGAACTGGTGAAAGACCTTTCAACAAGCTCTTTTCTTAATGCACTTAAGCGCTTTGTAGCTACTCATGGCATAACAAGTTGCATTTGGTCAGACAATGCTACAAATTTTGTTGGCGCCAAGAACGAGCTCAAGGATTTACGCGAGCTATTCCTTAGTGAAAATCATCGCAACCAAGTTCACGCTTACTGTCTTAATAATGGGATAGATTGGCGTTTTATACCTCCTCGATCACCACATTTTGTTGGTCTGTGGGAAGCAGCAGTAAAAATGGCAAAAAGGCACTTCTATCGCTCTGTTGGTTCATCACTTCTCGGTTTTGAAGAATTACGTACCTTAGTAAGTCAAATTTCAGCAGTAATTAATTCAAGACCTCTTGTGCCACTTTCAGAAAATCCAGAAGATCTCGATGTACTGACACCTGGACATTTTCTTATTGGTGGTCCTCTTATCGCTATTCCTGAGCCGAACCTCACGCATCTAAACTACAATCGTTTAGATCGCTGGCAGCAGGTTACCTATATACAACAGATATTTTGGAAGCGATGGAGTGAAGAATATCTTACTATTCTACAACAACGAGCGAAGTGGCGTAAACCACACCCAAACATCGAAGTCAATGACATCGTATGCATCAAAGACGAAACTTCAGCACCTCTTAAATGGCCCTTGGCTCGTGTTACAGAAGTTGTCACTGGAAGAGACGGGGTAGCAAGAGTAGCCGTTCTTCGTACGTCTACCGGGATGACGCGTCGAGCCATCAGCAAACTGTGCGTTTTACCTGTCAATGATTCTTTTGAAAGTTAGAACTTTCAACGGGTGGAGGATGTTCGGAGCAGCTCCTTTCATAATGGAACTACCAATAATATTAAGTTTTTATTTATACTTAAGTTAACTAAACTAATAAGCACACATATATTCCTGTGGTGAGAAAACATTGTAAATATTTAATATTAATTGTTATCTGGTAACTCTTATTTTGCATATCCACCACAGCATTACTCGTTATTCTAATTCTTCATTTCCCTTTATCCTTTAATATTTTTATACATACATACATGTAAGAACAATTAAGCTTAGCTTTGCCTAAGCCTAGCATCACAGCTTTACTTCGCTTGTTACATTCGATACCTGCGCACGCATTATTTTATAGTTCTTATATTCGCAAGTCACCTGGTAAACCACCAGCCACGTAACTTTCTATTTGTTGTTTTATATATATTTATTTTAATAAATATTTTCTAAATATATATCGTCGTTGTTTATTTCGCGATTCGAAGCTATCAAAAAAGCTTGGTAGCTCAACAATAAGATTACGGAATTCTTCCAAATGCACTGCCGTTATGCCGCCATGGCTTTATGTCACCTTCAGTAAGATAAAGAAGATTAATTAACTTAAATATGTTAAGCTAATTATTTGAAGCATTTCGATATCGATTGCTAAATGTGTATATACAGGAAAATCGGCTTTTTACCTAAATATAAGATTACGGAATTCTTCCAAATGCACTGCCGTTATTCTGCCATGGCTTTATTTTAACGAAAGTGCTTTACAGAAGGTTTATTAACTTAATATGTTAAACTAATGAAATGAGGCATTTAAATATCGATTATTAAATGTGTATATACGAGAAAATCGACTTTTTACCTAAATATAAGATTACGGAATTCTTCCAAATGCACTGCCATTATGCCGCCACGGATTTATGTTAACTTCAGTTCATTAAAGAAGGTTTATTAACTTAAATATGTTAAGCTAATGACTTGAAGCATTTCGATATCGATTGCTAAATGTGTATATTCAAGAAAATCGACTTTCTACCTAAATATAAGATTACGGAATTCTTCCAAATGCCCTGCCGTTATGCCGCCATGGCTTTATGTCACCTTCAGTACGTTAAAGAAAGTTAATAATTTTAAATTTGCTAAACTAATGATTTGAAGCATTTCGATATCGATTGCTAAATGTGTGTACATAAGAAAATCGGCTTTATACCTAAATATAAGATTACGGAATTCTACCAAATGCACTGCCGTTATGCCACCATGGCTCTATGTCACCTTCAGTAAGATAAAGAAGATTAATTAATTTAAATATGTTAAGCTAATTATTTGAAGCATTTCGATATCGATTGCTGAACGTGTATATACAAGAAAATCGACTTAATACCTAAATGCAAGATTAGGGAATTCTTCCAGATGCACTGCCGTTATGCCGTCTTGGCTTTATGTTAGCTTCGGTTCGTTAAAGAAGATTTATTATCTTAAATATGTTACACTCATGATTTGAAGAATTTCGATAATATTATGGAATTCTTCCAGACGCACTGCCGTTATGCCGTCTTGGCTTTATATTATCTTCAGTTCGTTAAAGAAGATTTATTGACTTAAATATGTAAACTAATGAAATGAGGCAATTTAATATCGATTATTAAATGTGTTAATACGAGAAAATCGACTTTTTACCTAAATATAAGATTACGGAACTCATCCAAATACACTGCCGTTATGCCGCCATGGCTTTATGTCACCTACAGTTCGTTAAAGAAGGTTAACTTACTTAAATATGTTAAACTAATGATTTGAAGCATTTCAATATCGATTGCTAAATGTGTATATACAAGAAAATCGACTCTATACCTAAATATAAGATTACGGAATTCGACAAGTGCACTTCATTATGCCGCCATGGCTTCGTGTAAACTTCAGTACGCTAAAGAAGGTTAATTAACTTAAATATGTTAAACTAATGCTTTGAAGCATTTCGATATCGATTGCTAAATGTGTATATACAAGAAAATCGACTTTATACCTAAATATAAGATTACGGAATTCTTCCAAATGCACTGCCGTTATGCCGCCATGGCTTTATGTAAACTTCAGTTCGTTAAAAAAGGTTTATTAACTTAAATATGTTAAACTAATGATTTGAAGCATTTCGATATCGATTGCTAAATGTGAAAATACAACAAAATCGACTTTATACCTAAAAATACGATTACGAAATTTTTCCAAATGCACTGCCGTTATGCCGCCATGGCTTTATGTAAACTTCAATTCGTTAAAAACTGTTTATTAACTTAGATATATTAACCCAATGATTTGAAGCATTTCGATATCGATTGCTAAATGTGTATATACAAGAATATCGACTCTATACCTAAATATAAGTTTACGGAATTCGACAAGTGCACTTCATTATGCCGCCATGGCTTCGTGTAAGCTTCAGTACGCTAAAGAAGGTTAATTAACTTAAATATGTTAAACTAATGATTTGAAGCATTTCGATATCGATTGCTAAATGTGTAAATACGAGGAAATCGACTTTTTACCTAAATATAAGATTACGGAATTCTTCCAAATGCACCGCCATTATGCCGCCACGGATTTATGTTAACTTCAGTTCAATAAAGAAGGTTTATTAACTTAAATATGTTAAACTAATAATTTGAAGCATTTCGATATCGATTGCTAAATGTGTAAGTACAACAAAATCGACTTTATACCTAAATATAAGATTAGGGAATTCTTCCAAATGCCCTGCCGTTATGCCGCCATGGCTTTATGTCACCTTCAGTACGTTAAAGAAGGTTAATAATTTTAAATTTGTTAAACTAATGATTTGAAGCATTTCGATATCGATTGCTAAATGTGTGTACATAAGAAAATCGACTCTATACCTAAATATAAAATTACGGAATTCTTCCAAATGCACTGCCGTTATGCCGCCATGGCTTTATGTCACCTTCAGTAAGATAAAGAAGATTAATTAACTTAATATATGTTAAGCTAATTATTTGAAGCATTTCGATATCGATTGCTGAACGTGTATATACCAGAAAATCGACTTAATATCTAAATGCGAGATTACGGAATTCTTCCAAATGCACTGCCGTTATGCCATCTTGGCTTTATGTCACCTACAGTTCGTTAAAAAAGGTTTATTAACTTAAATATGTTAAACTAATGATTTGAAGCATTTCGATATCGATTGCTAAATGTGAAAATACAACAAAATCGACTTTATACCTAAAAATACGATTACGAAATTTTTCCAAATGCACTGCCGTTATGCCGCCATGGCTTTATGTAAACTTCAATTCGTTAAAAACTGTTTATTAACTTAGATATATTAACCCAATGATTTGAAGCATTTCGATATCGATTGCTTAATGTGTATATACAACAAAATCGACTTTATACCTAAATAGAAGATTACGGAATTCGACAAATGAACTTCATTATGCCGCCATGGCTTCGTGTAAACTTCAGTACGCTAAAGAAGGTTAATTAACTTAAATATGTTAAACTAATGATTTGAAGCATTTCGATATCGATTGCTAAATGTGTAAATACAAGAAAATCGACTTTATACATAAATATAAAATTACGGAATTCTTCCAAATGTACTGCCGTTATGCCGCCATGGCTTTATGTCTCCTTCAGTACGTTAAAGAAGGTTAACTAACTTAAATATGTTAAACTAATGATTTGAAGCATTTCGATATCGATTGCTGAACGTGCATACACAAGAAAATCGACTTCATACCTAAATATAAGATTACGGAATTCTCCCAAATGCACTGCCGTTATGCCACCATGGCTTTATGTAAACTTCAGTTCGTTAAAAAAGGTTTATTAACTTAAATATGTTAAATTAATGATTTGAAGCATTTCAATATCGATTGCTAAATGTGCATACCAAGAAAATCGACTTCATACCTAAATATAAGATTCGGAATTCCTCTTAATGCACTGCCGTTATGCCGCCAGGGCTTTATGTTAACTTCAGTGCGTTAAAGAAGGTTAACTAACTTAAATATGTTAAACTAATGATTTGAAGCATTTCGATATCGATTGCTAAATGTGTGTACATAAGAAAATCGGCTTTATACCTAAATATAAGATTACGGAATTCTTCCAAATGCACTGCCGTTATGCCGCCATGGCTTTATGTCACCATCATTAAGATAAGGAAGGTTAATTAACTTAAATATGTTAAGCTATTTACTTGAAGCATTTCGATATCGATTGCTGAACGTGTATATACAAGAAAATCGACTTAATACCTAAATGTAAGATTACGGAATTCTTCCAAATGCACTGCCGTTATGCCGCCTTGGCCTTATGTTAGCTTCAGTTCGTTAAAGAAGATTTATTAACTTAAATATCTTAAACTAATGATTTGAGGCATTTTGATATCGATTGCTAAATGTGCAAATGCAAGAAAATCGACTTTATACCTAAATATAAGATTACGGAATTCTTCTACATGCACTGCCGTTATGCCGCCATGGCTTTATGTAAACTTCAGTTCGTTAAAAAAGGTTTATTAACTTAAATATGTTAAACTAATGATTTGAAGAATTTCGATATCGATTGCTAAATGTGTAAATACAACAAAATCGACTTTATACCTAAATATACGATTACGGAATTCTTCCAAATTCACTGCCATTATGCCGCCATGGCTTTATTTTAACTTCAGTGCGTTAAAGAAGGTTTATTAACTTAAATATGTTAAACTAATGATTTGAAGCATTTCGATATCGATTGCTAAATGTGTAAATACAACAAAATCGACTTTATACCTAAATATGCGATTACGGAATTCTTCCAAATGCACTGCCATTATGCCGCCATGGCTTTATGTTAACTTCAGTGCGTTAAAGAAGGTTTATTAACTTAAATATGTTAAAATTATGATTTGAGGCATTTCTATATCGATTGCTAAATGTGTAAATACAACAAAATCGACTTTATACCTAAATAAAAGATTACGGAATTTTTCCAAATGCACTGCCGTTATGCCGCCATGGCTTTATGTAAACTTCAGTTCGTTAAAAAATGTTTATTAACTTAAATATGTTAAACCAATGATTTGAAGCATTTCAATATCGAATGCTAAACGTGTGTGATTTTCTAGTGTACACACATTTAGCAATCGATATCAAAGTGCTTCAAATCATTAGTTTAACATAGCTATGTTTATTAACTTTCTTTAACAAAGTAAAGTTAGCATTACGCCATGGCGTCATTACGGCAGTGCACGTAAAAGAATTCCGTAATCTTATATTTAGGTATAAAGTCGATTTTCTTGTATTTACACATTAAGCAATCTATATCGAAATGCTTCAAATCATTAGTTTAACATATTTAAGTTACTGAACCTTCTTGAACGAACTGAAGTTTACATAGATCCATGGCGGCATAACGGCAGTGCATTTTGGAGAATTCCGTGATCTTATATTTAGGTATAAAGTCGATTTTCTTGTATATACACATTTAGCAATCGATATCGAAATGCTTCAAATAATTAGTTTAACATAGCTATGTTAATTAAACTTCTTTAACAAACTGAAGTTTACATAAAGCCATGACGGCATAGCGGCAGTGCATTTGGAAGAATTCCGTAACCTTATATTTAGGTATAAAGTCGATTTTCTTGTATTTACACATTAAGCAATCTATATCGAAATGCTTCAAATCATTAGCATAACATATTTAAGTTAATAAACCTTCTCTAACGAATTGAAATTAGCATTAAGCCATGGCGGCATAACGGCAGTGCATGTAGAAGAATTCCTTAATCTTATATTTAGGTATGTAGTCGATTTTCTTTTGTATACGCATTTAGCAATCGATATCGAAATGCTTCAAATCATTAGTTTAACATAGCTATGTTAATTAACCTTATTTAAAGCACTGCAGTTGACATAAAGCCATGACGGCATAACGGCAGTGCACGTGGAAGAATTCCGTAATGGTATATTTAGGTATAACGTCGGTTTTCTTGTATATACACATTAAGCAATCGATATCGAAATGCTTCAAATCATTAGTTTAACATATTTAAGTTGCTTAACCTTCTTTAACAAACTGAAGTTTACATAAAGCCGTGGCGGCATAACGGCAGTGCATTTAGAAGAATTCCGTAATCTTATATTTAGGTATAACGTCGATTTTCTTGTGTATATACATTTAGCAATCGATATCGACATGCTTCAAATCATTAGTTTCACATATTTAAGTTAATAAACCTCCTTTAACGAACGGAAGGTGGCATTAGGCCATGGCGGCATAACGGCAGTGCATGTAGAAGAATTCCGTAATTTTATATTTAGGTATAACGTCGATTTTCTTGTATTTACACATTAAGCAATCGATATCGAAATGCTTCAAATCATTCTTTTTCTTCGTTACTTGCGTAGACACCGCTTACGTGATTATAGCCGAGTCAACAACAGCGCGCCAGTCGTTTCTTCTCTTCGCTACGTGGCGCCAGTTGGACATTCCACGCGAAGCCAGGTCCTTCTCAACTTGGTCCTTCCAACGGAGTGGAGGTCTTCCTCTTCCTCTGCTTCCCCCGGCGGTTACTTCGTCGAATACTTTCAGAGCTGGAGTATTTTCGTCCATCCGGACAACATGACTTAGCCAGCGTAGCCGCTGTCTTTTAATTCGTTACACAGTGGCCAACGCGCAAAGGACCATAAATCTTTCGCAGAACCTTTCTCTCGAAAACTCGTAACGTCGCCTCATCGTTTGTGGTCATCGTCCAAGCTCTGCACCATATAGCAAGACGGGAATTATGAGCGACTTATAGAGCTTGGCTTTTGTTCGTCGAGAGAGGACTTTACTTTTTAATTGCATACTCAGTCCGAAGTAGCACCTGTTGGCAAGAGTAATCCTGCGTTGGATTTCCAGGCTGACGTTGTTGGTGGTGTTTACGCTGGTTCCAAATAGACGAAATTATCTACAGCTTCAAAGTTATGACTGTCAACAGTGACGTGGGAGGCCAGTCGCGAGTGCGACGACTGTTTGTTTGATGAGAGGAGATATTTCGTCTTGCCCTCGTTCACTGCCAGACCCATTTGCGTTGCTTCCATGTTAAGTCTGGAGAAAGCAGAACTAACGGCGTGGGTGTTGAGGGTGTTGATGATATTGATATCATCGGCGTACGCTAGCAGCTGTACACTCTTATAAAAGATTGTACCTGCTCGATTCAGTTCTGCAGCTCGAATAATTTTCTCCAGCAGCAGATTAAAAAAGTCGCACGATAGGCAGTCGCCTTGTCTGAAACCTCGTTTGGTATCGAACGGCTCGGAGAGGTCCTTCCCGATTCTGACCGAGCTTTTCGTGTTGCTCAACGTCAGCTTACACAGCCGTATTAGTTTTGCGGGGATACCAAATTCAGACATCGCGGCATAGATTCAGCTCCTTTTCGTGCTGTCGAAAGCAGCTTTGAAATCGACGAAGAGGTGGTGTGTGTCGATTCTCCTTTCACGGGTCTTTTCCAAGATTTGGCGCTTGATGAATATCTGATCGGTTGTTGATTTACCAGGTCTAAAGCCACACTGATAAGGTCCAATCAGTTTGTTGACGGTGGGCTTTAATCTTTCACACAATACGCTCGACAGAACCTTATATGCGATGTTGAGGAGGCTAATCCCACTGTAGTTGGCGCAGATTGTGAGGTCTCCTTTTTTGTGGGTTGGGCTTAGCACACTTAAATTCCAATCGTTGGGCATACTTTCGTCCGACCATATTTTGCAAAGAAGCTGATGCCTGCACCTTATCAGCTCTTCGCCGCCGTGTTTGAATAGCTCGGCCGGCAATCCATCGGCCACTGCCGCTTTGTTGTTTTTCAGACGGGCAATTGCTATTCGAACTTCTTCATGGGTTCGTTTTCTCCTGGTGTTGTGAGTTCACTGCTATTCAGTAGGCTGGAGAAGTGTTCCCTATATAATTTAATGCTCTGGGCATCGGTAACTAGATCATCCTTGGGGGTTCTCCAAGAGTATGCTCCGGTCTTGAAACCTTCTGTAAGCCGCAGCATCTTTACGTAGAACTTTCGAGCATTACCTCTGTCGGCCAGCTTATCACGCTCTTCGTACTCACGCATTTCGGCCTCTTTCTTTTTCTGTCTACAAATGCGTTTCACTTCCCTCTTCAACTCTCGGTATGTATCCCATCCCGCACGTGTTGTGGTCGATCGTAACGTTGCGAGGTATGCAGCCTATTTTCTCTCCGCTGCGACACGGCACTTCTCGTCGTACAAGCTGTTCTTTTGCACTTTCCGAAAACCAATGGTTTCGGTTGCAGCTGTACGTAAGGAGTTTGAAATGCCGTCCCACAGTTCCCTTATACCGAGTTGTTGACAAGTGCTCTCAGAGAGCAGGAGTGCAAGCCGAGTAGAAAAACGTTCGGCTGTCTGTTGTGATTGCAGCTTCTCGACGTCGAACCATCCTTGTGTTTGTTGGCGTGCGTTTTTTGCTGCACAGAGGCGGATGCGAATTTTGGCTGCAACAATATAGTGGTCCGAGTCGATGTTAGGACCTCGGAGCGCACGCACATTTAAAACACTGGAGACGTGTCTTCCGTCTATCATAACATGATCGATCTGGTTGGTGGTCTTTCGATCCGGAGACTGCCAGGTAGCTTGATGAATCTTCCTATGCTGGAATCTAGTACTACAGATAACCATATTTCGGGCCCCGGTGAAGTCGATCAGCCTCAACCTATTTGGGGATGTTTCCTCGTGGAGGCTGAATTTATCGACCATAGTGCCAAAGATACCTTCTTTGCCCACCCTGGCATTGAAGTCGCCAAGCACGATTTTGACATCGTGGCGGGGGCATCTCTCATAAGTGCGCTCCAAACTCTCATAAAAGGCATCTTTATTCACATCGTCCTTCTCATCCATCGGGGCGTGGGCGCAAATCAGCGATATGTTGAAGAACCTCGCTTTGATGCGGATTGCGGCTAGACGTTCATTCTCCGGAGTGAATGATAGTACTCGGCGACGGAGTCTCTATCCCACCACGAATCCAACACCAAAATTGAGCTCCTTTATATGGCCACTGTAGTAAATGTCATAAGGACCTACTCGTCTCTGTCCTTGTCCCGTCCATCGCATTTTTTGGACGGCGGTGATGTCAGCTTTTATTTTCACGAGGACACCTTCCGAATTAAGGGACCGGACATTCCAGTTGCATGCCACCAATTCGTAGTCTTTATTTCGCTTGCCAAGGCCGTCATTAAAAGGGGGTCTCTCATCCGAGGCTGATTGTTGGTTTTCATGGGGGGTGTTTTTTTACGTGGCGGGCCCCAAACCCAGCGCACAACCCTAAGTAGCATAACGGCAGTGCATTTGCAAAAATTCCGTAATCTTATATTTAGGTATAAAGTCGATTTTCTTGTATTTACACATTTAGCAATCGATATCGAAATGCTTCAAATCATTAGTTTAACATAGCTATGTTTATTAACTTTCTTTAACAAAGTAAAGTTAGCATTACGCCATGGCGGCATTACGGCAGTGCAAGTAAAAGAATTCCGTAATCTTATATTTAGGTATAAAGTCGATTTTCTTGTATTTACACATTAAGCAATCTATATCGAAATGCTTCAAATCATTAGTTTAACATATTTAAGTTACTAAACCTTCTTGAACGAACTGAAGTTTACATAGATCCATGACGGCATAACGGCAGTGCATTTTGGAGAATTCCGTGATCTTATATTTAGGTATAAAGTCGATTTTCTTGTATATACACATTTAGCAATCGATATCGAAATGCTTCAAATAATTAGTTTAACATAGCTATGTTAATTAAACTTCTTTAACAAACTGAAGTTTACATAAAGCCATGTCGGCATAGCGGCAGTGCATTTGGAAGAATTCGGTAACCTTATATTTAGGTATAAAGTCGATTTTCTTGTATTTACACATTAAGCAATCTATATCGAAATGCTTCAAATCATTAGCATAACATATTTAAGTTAATAAACCTTCTCTAACGAATTGAAATTAGCATTAAGCCATGGCGGCATAACGGCAGTGCATGTAGAAGAATTCTTTAATCTTATAATTAGGTATGTAGTCGATTTTCTTTTGTATACGCATTTAGCAATCGATATCGAAATGCTTCAAATAATTAGTTTAACATATTTAAGTTACTAAACCTTCTTGAACGAACTGAAGTTTACATAGATCCATGGCGGTATAACGGCAGTGCATTTGGAAAAATTCCGTTATCTTATATTTAGGTATAAAGTCGATTTTCTTGAATATGCATATATAGCAATCCATATCGTACTTCCTCAAATCATTAGTTTAACATATTTAAGTTAATAAACCTTCTTTAGCGAAATTAAGTTGACATAAAGCCATGGCGGCATAACGGCTGTGCGTTTAGAAGAATTCCGTTATCTTATGTTTAGGTATAAAGTCGATTTTCTATAATATACACATGAAGCAATCGATATCGAAATGCTTCAAATCATTAGTTTAACATATTTAAATTAATAAACCTTCTTTAACGCACTGAAGTTGACATTAACCCATGGCGGCATGACGGCAGTGCATTTAGAAGAATTCCGTAATCTTATATTTAGGTATACAGTCGGTTTTCTTGTATATAAACATTTAGCAATCGATATCGAAATGCTTCAAATCATTGGCTTAACATATTTAAGTTAATTAACCTTCTTTAACGTACTTAAGGTGACATAAAGCCTTAAGGGTATAACGTCAGTGCATTTAGAAGAATTCCGTAATCTTATATTTAGATATGAAGTCGATTTTCTTGTATATAAACATTTAGCAATCGATATCGAAATGCTTCAAATCATTAGTTTAACATATTTAAGTTAATAAACCTTCTTTAACGAACTGGTTTAACATATCTAAGTTAATAAGCCTACTTTATATTGCTGATGTTTACATAAAGCCTAAACGGTATAACGGCAGTGTATTTGGAAGAATTCCGTAGTCTTATATTTAGGAATAAAGTCGAATTTGTTGTATATACAAATTAAGAAATCGATATCGAAATGCTTCAAATCATTAGTTTAACATATTTAAGTTAATTGACCTTCTTTATCTTACTAAAGTTTACATGAAGCCTTAACGGTATAACGGAAGTGCGTTTGGAAGAATTCCGTAATCTTATATTTAGGAATAAAATCGATTTTGTTGTATATACAAATTAAACAATCGATATCGAAAGACTTCAAATCATTAGTTTAACATATTTAAGTTAATTAACCCTCTTTATCTTACTGAAGTTTACATGAAGAATTCCGAAATCTTATATTTAAGTATAAATTCGATTTTCTTGTATATACACATTTAGCAATCGATATCGAAATGCTTCAAATCATTGGCTTAACATATTTAAGTTAATAAACTTTTTTTTACTTACTGAAGTTCACATAAAGCCTTAACGGTATAACGGCAGTGCAATTAGAAGAATTCCGTAATCTTATATTTACAGTCGGTTTTCTTGTATATAAACATTTAGCAATCGATATCGAAATGCTTCAAATCATTGGCTTAACCTATTTAAGTTAATAAACCTTCTTAAACGCTCTCAAGTTAACAGAAAGCCATGGCAGCATAACGGCAGTGCATTTGGAAGAATTCCGTATTATTATGTTTAGATATAAGGTCGATTTTCTTGAATATACAAATTTAGCAATCGATATCGAAATGCTTCAAATCATTAGTTTAACATATTTAAATTAATAAACCTTCTTTAACGCACTGAAGTTGACATTAACCCATGGCGGCATGACGGCAGTGCATTTAGAAGAATTCCGTAATCTTATGTTTAGGTATAAAGTCGATGTTCTTGAATACACACATTAAGCAATCGATATCGAAATGCTTCAAATCATTGGCTTAACATATTTAAGTTAATAAACCTTCTTAAACGCTCTCAAGTTAACAGAAAACCATGGCAGCATAACGGCAGTGCATTTGGAAGAATTCCGTATTATTATGTTAAGATATAAGGTCGATTTTCTTGAATATACACATTTGGCAATCGATATCGAAATTCCTCAAATCATTAGTTTAACGAATTTAAGTTATTAAACATTCTTTAACAAACTGAAGTTTACATAAAGCCATGGCGGCATAACGGGAGTGCATTTGGAAGAAATCCGTAATTTTATATTTTGGTATAAAGTCGGTTTTCTTGAATATAAACATTTAGCAATCGATATCGAAATGCTTCAAATCTTTGGCTTAACATATTTAAGTTAATAAAGCTTCTTTAACGCACTCAAGTTAACATAAAGCCATGGCGGCATAACGGCTGTGCATTTGGAAGAATTCCAAAGAAAAATGTTTGTAACGGCTAATCTCCTAAAGTTCTGAAGCGATTTTTATAAATTTTTTTTTTTAAATAAAGCATTTGCTCTAGGCTCGCGAGTGCCGTACTTATTTTTTTAATTTTCCGAAATCAAATCCTTTTTCTTTCGGGTTGAAATTTTTGAAATACCAAAAATATTGCAGGCAGGTTTTTCGTTCACCAAACGTAATCTACAGCGAAGCGCGCTTTGTGTGTGTACGTGTGCCCTTTATCGTTTGCGGCACGCACTCTCTCTCTCTTCCATCTCTGCACATCTTTTCCAGCATAACGTAATGAAGTAAAGTACATACATAGTATGCACTCTCTCTCTTCCATCTCTCGCATCTTTTACTACATAACTTATGGAAGTAAAGTACAAAGCAAAAAAGTTTGCATATATAAATGATCGCAGAACAAGTGAAATAACGCTAAACAGCACAATCAAATGCCCACATAAATTGCCGTATATATGCATGTATGTAGACATGTAAATACAGTGTCAACTATATTTACTCTGTTTTACAGTTACTTATTTTGCAGCAACGCACCATTGCTTGAATTGCTTTTCTTATTGTCTTTGTACTTTTTTGTAGCAAAGCACATTGAAAATAAAAACAGAACGCTCTCCGTAAGGAACATCCAAAAACCAATAAAATCAAATATTAAGATGTAATGTGGTTTTCTTGTGTGTCTGCGAAATACTTGCTGGTTTCTTCTAACTTTATTGTATTTATGATCGTATTCTGCAAAGGGTAGAGCAAAATTGGAAATTTATTGTCTTCAAATCAAAAGGTAAATATTAGATTTAAGCGAAACATGGTTAATAATAAATATACTGAAATAATTGAGTCAAATAAATGTCCCGTCGAAAGACTAAGGATAACGCTAAGATCCGTTTTTAATAAATTAAATACAAATGTTTAAAATGTTTTATTATTTATTATTTATTAAAATTGTACGCGACGAAAAAAAGGTTTCGTGTGTGTCAATTGGATTTCAACTTAAGACTAATTTACAAAGAGAATGAAGATCTTGGTTTTGGCTATTGGCTTTTGTTTACATTAAAATGAGTGTGCAGTTGGTCGCTTGATTTATTGGATGAGAGCTTATAGATTATTTGGTTTGTATAAGCGAAGACGCTTAAGGCGCGATCGCCACTGAATATCGGTCATTTGTTTACATTAAATTCTCTGCACAGCAAAAATGATGCGCAGCTCTTGTTATTTGCTTACTTGACTTTAATGGATGGGTGTGAGAATGAATGTGTCACCAAAATATTGATGCTGCAGTAATTGGATATTAGTAGATGGATGTGAGAGTGAATATGTCACTATATATGGTTTTTACAATAAAAGCTTTCATATATGCCAAAAGCAAAATTTTAATTATTTAGATCTTCATCAAATAGACGGCAAATTCAGCTAAGACGAAATGAGATGGTCGACGAGAGTGCAAATTGCGTAGAGAATGTAAGGTTGCAAATGATGCAGAATAGAAAAGGGGCGATTGCTTCAAATCAGCGTTTAACTATAGACAGGATTGTAATTATTTGGACCATTCCCTTTTATTCATTGGTCGAATGAATGGCGTTTGCAATTTTTGTAAGGCTAAAAAGTGGGTGAAAGAGGCACCAGGTATGTGTTGTAGCAAGAGCCATGTAAAACTAATAGATATAGGTATCTTTATTGTTCAGAACAGAAAGGCTCGCAGTGTCGCTGCCTTTGTTGACATATTTACAAATGTATTTAATAACTTGCACAGAATCGCAGTACTCTACATTGATGTGGGCGGAGAAACACCTGGAAAGAACGGGGCAATATGGAATAATCCATCGATTGTCGACTTTGTACCCAGAGGCAAGTTAACGGGTATGTCCACCATCCGCTGAAGATGCGGTCGATATAACTCTTAAAGATTTAAGATCTTCGCATGCGGCAATGGGTGGAGTTACATTCGTATTCACAGGAGACTTTAGTCAAACTCTACCGGTGGTTCCTAAGGGTACAAGAGCAGATATTGTTAACGCGTGCATAAAGAATTCGGAATTGTGGTCTCATATACAAAAATTAAAATTGACTGCCAATATGCGAATAAATCTTTGTGGAGCTGGACCATCCAATCGGTTTGCAGAGTTCCTACTTAAAATAGGTAACGGCTGCAAATCTGTCACCAAAGATGGTTATGTAATAATGCCAGATATTGCAGGAACCTGTATTAGAACAGTTGACCAACTTATTGATAACGTGTATCCAGATATTATTAATTTGCACCACGAGGACTCTAAGTGGTTATATGAGCGAGCTATAATTACTTCGACGAATTCCGCTGCAGACGAAATTAACAATGCCGTTTGTCAAAGAATATTATCGGAATATAAAATTTACAATTCTTTTGACACAGTGACAGATGAAGGAGACGTTGTTCACTATCCAACCGAGTTTCTTAACTCTCTTAATCCCTCGGGACTACCTCTATTTCAACTAGAACTTATAATTGGTACGCCAATAATTCTTCTACGAAATCTTAAGCCTCCCAATTTATGTAATGGCACTCGACTAAAGATAACGCACTTGGTGCCTAATATCATTCAAGCAAACATTTTAACCGGACCTGCAGCCGGCGAAAGCACAATGATCCCTCGGATACCAATGATACCTACAGATCTTCCATGTAGTTTCAAAAGAGTACAGTTCCCCGTTAAGACGTGTTTTGCGATTACCACTAATAAGTCCCAAGGGCAAATATTTAATATTGTTGGCATAGATCTTCGAAACGAAGTATTTTCTCACGGTCAATTACATGTAGCTCTGTCACGAATAGGTTCCCCACAAAATCAAACTGTTCTCATTTTTGGTAATGGAAATAAAACAAAAAATGTTGTATTCACTGGAGTTTTTAATAATTAAAACATATCCTTTTTGGTTATTGTTCCAAAATACATCAATTATAGTATACCTTATCATATCTTGAATTAATATTTACTCTATACAATCCTACTTATTTTATGTACGAGTTTTGAATTGTTACATTTTTGTTATCTATTTTTAATTTTTCTGTAAAAAAAATTTAATAAACAAACTATTTATAACGATAATGCATTTAAAAGTGTTTGCAATTAATTCAAATATGGGTAGTAAATATTTGTAAGTCTAACATAAGTTACACATTATACTCATGTATGTGTGTTTACATGTACGAATAAAGGTATTCTTTTATTTGCATTTTAAACTACATTAAATTCTTTCCAATACCCTCATCGTTTCAGTTTTTGGGGCGTAACAAAGTACGCCGGGTATTTGCTAGTTTAGGTATAAAGTCGATTTTCTTGTATATATACATTAAGCAATCGATATCGAAATGCTTCAAATACCTTGTTTAACATAATTAATTAGCATACTTTATCTTACTGAAGCTTACATAAAGCCTTAACAGTAAAACGGCAGTGCATTTAGAAGAATTCCGTAATCTTATATTTAGGTATAAACTCGATTTTGTTGTATATACACATTTCGCAATCGATATCGAAATGCTTCAAATCATTAGTTTAACATATTTAAGTTAATTAATTTTCTTTATCTTACTGAAGTCTACATAAAGCCTTAACGGTATAACGTCAGTGCATTTAGAAGAATTCCGTAATGTTATACCTAGGTATGAAGTCGATTTTCTTGTATATACACATTTAGCAATCGATATCGAAATGCTTAAAATCATTTTTTTACATATTTAAGTTAATAAACTTTCTTTAACTTACTGAAGTCTACATAAAGCCTTAACGCTATAACGGCAGTGCATTTAGAAGAATTCCGTAATCTTATATTTAGGTATAAAGTCGGGTTTGTTGTATATAGTTTTAGGTGTATGTTGCCGAGTTAATAATACAGAAACCAAACTTCTTTGCTTAGTTTTATAAGAAGAATTTGCCTGGTCAGCAGAAATGTGTAAGTAAATTTGATTCGTTTCAAGATAGAGTTCTTGTATGAAGTCTATCTTGAAATTAATATTGCTTATTCATTATTTATTTCTAGGGAGTGTATGTCAATATGTGACTCCCCCACCCCTAGATTCAATGTTCTCCATTGAATTCTTCCAAGTTTTCTTTATTATTAGTGATTATAAAACTTGCTTATGATTGTAAAATTATAGTTATAATTTTGAGCTTGACATGGGACCAATTATTTTTCTTTTGTTTTCCTCATTTGATAGAGGTTGAATTTGTAGCTCTACATTTAACTTCGTATTTTTATTTCTCCCATATACTATACATTTTATCAATATTCCTATTGCTAATAATAATATTATTAATATGCTTATGGCATAATTTACATATTTATGTATTTTTAAATCTTCCAATTTGTTAATATATTTTTCTTGGTTTCTTTTTTTCTCTGAGAAATGTATTACTTTTTCAAATTGTAATACATCAGTTTCTTTTTCAGGGACAATATATATTTCTTCTACAATAACTTTTTGGTTTTGGAATGATTTATTTTTTATCTCAACTTTACAATTATAAAAATTTGTTAATGCATTTCCTTCGAGTACAATTTCTCTATTGTCACAATTTTGTTTCATTTTATATGCATTTTTAATCAGGATAGTGTCGTCATCGATATCTTCGATCATTGTGTAATTGTTATATTCGTATTTACATTAGTTAAACGAACACATAATTTCTTTTAAGTTTTTGAAATGTGCTCCTTCTGTATATTTATATATTTTGTTTCCTATTGTAATTGCATATTTCTGTTCTCCTATCATTTCAAAATGTTGCCTATTGGGTAATGGCGTTATTAGTATTAGATCTGCTTTAACGTGTGTATTTGGTATTTTTATAGCTAAAAGTAATGCGTCATCTTTATATGAAAGGAGTCCTGTCTCTACGTGTTTTAATTTAAAAATGTCAATATTGAATCTTTGAATTTCTTCTGCTAATAATATACTAGGGTGTAATATATTATGCTTTGCTGAAGCTATGTTTTCTTGAATTTGTTCAATTTTACTTTCTAAGTGTTTAAGTTTAAGCATCTAATCAGTATACAGCATGTGTTTTATAATTATTTCGTTTGATTTATTTATTTTTTCAAAGGTGTTTAGTATTTCTGTCCTGTCGTCTTCTATGGTTCTTTTTAATGTATTAATGGATTTATTGAAGTGTCAATTATATATATTTGCCTATTTACCACTCCTATTATCTTATGATTGTTTTTCTCTATTGTTTCTAAATGTTGTAGTATGTTTTTCCTATCTTCATTGTCTATGGTTCCGAAGAGCCATTTGTATGTAGTCCCTACAATATTAAATAGTCCTCTGCGTTTTTTGTTATTTCCTATAGGCATTAATGTGTTGATTTTTGCTTTAATAGACTTTATTTCTTCGTATAATATTTCCCTTTCATTCCTGTTATATTGGTTGAAATTATTTTCTAAGTTATTTTCAATTTAATTTATAATCTGCTTAAATTCTTTGGGGTGTATTATATGGATTACCGTTGCGGTTTGATTCACTATCTCTCTCATTCTTATTTTAGCGTATCCCGATTGGTTTTCAAGTTTGTTTATTTGTAGAAGTCCATTGATTGCCGTTATTATCGTTAAAAGTATCGTAATTTTCTCCATATTAATCCTGAAATTTAAATTTGCGTTTAACTTGGGTCTTGTATGCTTTTTTAAATTTTGAATCTTTAGATATTAAATGATTTCCCTCTTCTTTAAACTTGTCTACTCCCTTGTATCTTGGTCGTGCTTGTTAACTCTATGATTCTTTATATATTTATTCTGAAAATCTTGTATGTTTACCCTGTTTTCTTTTTTATTGATGTTATTTATTATATTTTCTTATTGCTTTTGTAATTTTTCCGCGAGTTTGTTTAGTTCTTGTTCGGAAAGTAAGTTATTTATGAAATCAAGTGGCCTTTTTTTGTCGTAGAATGTATGGTATTATTATAAGCAGTTATTGCTTTGAATACCTTTTCTTTCAGATTATCATTGTTATTTACATCAGCATTAAAAAGTCTTAAGTGTTCATTCAAAGTTAAGTATAATCTTTCAACATCTGCATTTCCTGTTTTGTTATAAGTGGTCGTTAGGTGTAAGTTTATTTTATTATCTTTTAAGAATTGTTTTATTGGTACTGCATCTACATAATTCATTATCTGTTACTACAGTTTCCGGTTTGCCTTAATATTGAATTCTTTCTTTAATGGCATTTACAATTGATATCCAAGTTCTGTCTTTCAATGATTTGGCTGTTGCATATTTTGTTAATTTGTCGATGCTTGTGAGGTACATTATGCCTCTTTGTGGGTACCAAATATCAAAATGAACAATTTCATTATGTTTTTTAAGAGTTTTCGTAATATTTAAACTATGTTTGATAGGGTTTCTGTCGAACTTCGCCTTATTGCATATTTCACAATTATTGATGTATTTCTGTATTTCTTTTTGTAATTTGGGGTATAGTGTGTTTTTTTTATTTCTTCAAATATTTCATTTATTTCCCTGTGATTATTTTCCAGGTGTTTCTCTTCTATCAAAGTTAAAAGTTCTCCTTTGTGTGTTATATCTTTTAAAATTATGTTTTATTTCATTCCTTTTAGATTTGCATTATTTGCGAAACATTTTATATATAACTCTTGAATTTGTAAAAATAATTTGTCATCTGGGCAGTAAATTACGATTAATCCTTTTTCGGGTAGGTTCTCTTGCATTATTTTTAAAATGTTGCTTTCAAGTGTTACGTTTATTATGTTTCTTATTTTCCTTTGATGTATTATTTTCTTTGTAATTGATTGCCTTTGCGCCCTTTGAATTATAAGTTGATTTTTATATATGTTGATTGTATTTTCTGTTATTATTTTTAAAGTATGTACTGTCCGTTTTTGCGCTATGTACAGTATCTATGTCGTCGTCGTTGAATATTTCATTTAAATATAATTCTATTATATTATTATTTTCGTAATTTAGTCTACTTAGACCATCTGCAATTACATTTTCTTTACCTTTAATATATAAAATGTCAAAATCAAATTCATTGAGTTTAATTTTCCACCTTTGTAATTTTGAATTAGGTTCCTTTATATTATTTAACCAAACCAGTGGGCGATGATCTGTTTTAATGGTGAATCTGTGACCAAAAACATATGGGCGAAAATATTTAGTGGCCCACACTATTGCTAACAACTCTTTCTCTATAGTGCTATAATTTTTCTCATGTCCATTCAAAGTACGACTGGCAAATGAAATTGTTTTGTTATCTTGCATATGGGCTGCTCCTAGAGCAAAATTACTCGCATCTGTCACAAGATTAAAATTTTTTGTGAAATCTGGGTGGGTTAAAATGGGGTAATTTTTTATCAACATTTTTAATTTAAAGAAATAATCTTTGTAATCTTGGCCATTAATGTTTATTTTTGAACCCTTTTTTAAATATTTTATTAAATGGTATGCTATTTTAGAGTAATCTTTGATAAACCTCCTATAGTATCCCGTAATACCTAAAAATGCTTTTATTTCTTTAACGCTCCTTGGAAGTAGAATCTTTTCTATTGCTTCCACTTTTTAAGGATTTGGTGTAATACCATCTTTTGTAATCAAGTGACCTAGGAATTTTGTTTCATGTCTTAGGTAATCGCATTTATTTAATTGGATCTTTAGATTTTTTTCTTTTATTCTCATTAAAATTTTGCTCAATGATTCTAGGTGCTCTTCTACGCTTGTAGAAAATACTAGAATATCAACCATGTACACAATGCAAATTTTGCCGATATATTCTTTTAATATATCGTTCATTAGCCTTTGGAACGTTGCCCGTGCATTCCGCAATCCAAAGGGCATTCTTAAAAGTTCATAATGTCCGTTTGCAGTGGAGATCGCTGTTTTATGTATGTCGCGTTCATCCATTTCAATTTGATGAAAACCTTTGGCTAAGTCGAGTGTTGAAAAATATTGGCATCTTCCCAATTTGTCAAATATATCGTCTATATTTGGAATTGGGAATCTGTCCTCCGTAGTTACGCTGTTCAACTTCCTGTAGTCGATCACAAGACGCCATTTTTGTTCATTGGTTGCGTCCAGGTTCTTTGGTACCAGCCAAATAGGGCTGTTGTAAGGACTAGAGGATGCTCTCATTATGCCTTGAGTTAACATTTGGTCTGTTTGTTTTTCTATTTCCGGTTTATGTATTTCTGGGTATCGGTAGATTTTAGAGTAAACCGGAATATCATTTTTGGTTATTATTCTATGTTTTGTTGAACTCGTAAATGTTAAATTATCATTTTCGTTGTAAAATACGCTTTTATATCTTTTTAGTATATTTAAAAGTCTATTTTTGTCTATACCGTTAAGGTGATTGGTGTCAACGAATTCTGTGACATATTTATCTTTTATGTCGTTACAGAAGATTTCCACCTCATTGTCTCTATAGCTCATTTCGTTATATATTTCTTCTTGTTTTGTTAGATAAAAAGTCAATAATGTTTTATTTGTTTTTATAATTCTGTTTGGGTTGCCTATTATCGCATTTATCTTAGTAAAGATATTGTTACCAATAAGTCCGTCAAAGTTCTTGTTAAAATTACATTTTAGGAATTCACATATGATTTCTTTTTCATTAAATTCTTTAAATATTGGGAACCTGCAAAGTTTCTTAACTTTCGTTTTTCTTCCCATTGCTGTGACTTGCACATCTACTTCCCTCTTCCATTTCGGGTTACAAACATTTTCGTTGATCAAACTGAACTCTGCTCCAGTGTCAATGATGAAATATAACTTTCTTATGTGTGTATCTATTATTATATAGGGTAATTGTTTTGTGAATCCCACTGAAAATTTGTGTTTGCATTGCCAATATCCATAGGTTCTGGTTTAATGCGATTTGATATTGTGGACCGATTATAATTTCCTGATTGGTTGTAATTCCTCGTTTGATTCCTGTCTTTTTGTTGATTAAAGTTTCTCTGTGCGTTATAATTTGTGTTTGTTATCTGGTTTGACATTCTGGTTTGGCTTGATCCGTTGCCACTGTTATAATTATTACCTACTTCCTTGGGACATAGCCACCGTTATAGCTGTTTTCTGGAATATAATTGTTGTTATTGTTATTTTCGTTTCTTGTGACATAGCCACCATTACATCTGTTTTGTGGCATATAATTGTTATATCTATTATAACTACCGTTATAAGTGGGGATATAATTTATATTTTGGTTGGATCTGGAAAATGTTCTGTTGTTAACGTTATCGCTAAAATTAGTGCTACGATAGCTATTAGGGTTAGGATCTTTCCTTTGTTGCCCTAGCGTTGTGAAGCCTTGATGTCTAGCTTCTAATATTATTTTGTATGCCTTTTCTAAACTATCCGAGTCTCTTGCTATAATTATAGTTTTCGTGGGTTCTGGGAGATGTTCCTTAAATGATTTCAGTGCTATCCTATTAACTTCATTCGTTGAGAAATTTAGATCATTATGCGCTAATATTCTATTATGTAGTTAATTTCTAATTTAATTTATTTTGAAATAGTAATTTTCTATCGTTGAGTCGAGACTAATTTTCAACTCATCCATAAGTTCCGCTGAACTTTTCTTTTCCCCGAAATTACAAAGGAGTATGTGTTTTAATGTTTCCCAATCACAAACTTGTCCATATCTGTGAATTATTTCCCTAGTTTTTCCTCCGCATATTCCTTTCAGAAAATTGAATAAAATTTTTTGATTACCTACATCAAAAGTTAGTATTGTGGGTAATATATCTCCAATTTGTTTAATAAAGTCTGTTAGTTGGTTTGGATCTCGTCCATCAAAGTCTGCAATTCCGTTAATGCAGTCCAAAGTGAGTTGAAAAAATTTTTATATTAAGTGAAAATTATATATAAAAAAAAAATGTTCGTATTTATGTAATAAGTTACTACTGGGTAATTTAGTTGCTATTCTGCAGTTTAGGAGGTACTGTCTACTCTTGTAGTGAAGACACCTATATAACAGTTTCAAAGAGATCTAGTCGAGACACATTAGTAATTTTATCATTTTTGGAGTCACTGTTTTAGTGAAACATTGTTATTTGACTTCGAGTTTGCAACACTCCGTATACGCACGATTAAATTTTTATTTTACACTGTTGTGCGATAATTTTTTTAACACATTGTTTTGTATTTTCTTACTTACTATAAAAAAATTTTAATATATTTATATATATGTATGTATTTTTCTTAATCTTATTTGTTCTGCTGCTGCTTTTGTTGTAATCGCTGTTACTGCTGCTGCTGTTGCTTTTGTTGTAATTGTTGTTACTGCTGCTGCTGTTGCTTTTGTTGTAATTGTTGTTACTGCTGCTGCTATTGCTTTTGATGTAATTGTTGTTATTGCTACTGCTGTTGCTTTTGTTGTGGTTGTTGTTACTGCTACTGCTCTTGTTTTTGTTGTAACTTCTATTACTGCAGCTGTTGTTACTTTTGTTGTAGTTGTTGCTACCGTTGTACGAATGTTTTTCAGTAAAAAGCGCATTTAACACGATTTAAATGTCTTTATATTATTTTAGTAAAGTTTTGCATAGTTCTATTATATATTATAATTATATTCTATTCTCTCCCAATTGGTTAATTGTGAATTCTTGATTTTCTTGCCTCTAGTTTTGGTTCACTTATTATTATCAGGGTTCTCCCTGACTTTATAAAATTGTTCGTTTTTCCTCGTCGGCAGTTTTAGGTGTATGTTGCCAAGTTAATAATACAGAAACCAAACTTCTTTGCTTAGTTCTATACTTTCGCAATAGGGTTAAAAATAATAAGACGAGCTTCTTCGCTTGGGTCTATTTTCCAACTGTCACAGATCTTTATTTTTCTAACTGTGCTGCTTTGATTCTAATTTGTATGTGCGCGCAGGCATTTATACATGTGTTTATCTTATACTTACATACATACACATATCTGCATGCATGCCAGAAGAATTTGCCTGGTCAGCAGAAATGTGTAAGTCAATTTGATTCGTTTCAAGATAGAGTTCGTGTATGAAATCTATCTTGAAATGAATATTGCTTATTCCTTTTATATTTCTAGGGAGTGTACGTCAATATGTGACTACATATATACATTTAGCAATCGATATCGAAATGCTTCAAATCATTAGTTTAACATATTTAGGTCAATTAACCTTCTTTACCTTACTGAAGTCTACATAAAGCCTTAACAGTATAACGGCAGTGCATTTAGCAGAATTCCGTAATCCTATATTTAGGTATAAAGTCGATTTTCTTGTATATACATATTTAGCAATCGATATCGAAATGCTTCAAATCATTAGTTTAACATATCTAAGTTAATTAGCCTTCTTTACCTTACTGAAGAACTCCGTAATCTTATATTTAGGAATAAAGTCGATTTTGTTGTATATACTAATTTGGCAATCGATATCGAAATTCCTCAAATCATTAGTTTAAAATATTTAAGTTAATAAACCTTCTTTAACGAACTGAAGTTAGCATTGGCGTCATAACGGCAGTGCATGTAGAAGAATTCCGTAACCTTATATTTAGGAATAAGGTCGATTTTCTTGTGTATACTCATTTAGCAATCGACATCGAGATGCTTCAAATCATTAGTTTTAAATATTTAAGTTAATAAATGTTTATTAACACATTGAAGTTGACATAAAGCCATGGCGGCATAACGGCAGTGAATTTAGAGGAATTCGGTTATCTTAAGTTTAAGTATAAAGTCGATTTTCTTGTGTATACACATTTAGCAATCGATATCGGAATGCCTCAAATCATAAGTTTAACATATTTAAGGTAATAAACCTTCTTTAACGCACTGATGTTTACATAAAGCCATGGCGGCATAACGGCAGTGCATTTGGTAGAATTCCGTAATCTTATATTTAAGTATAAAGTCGATTTTCTTGTATATACACATTCAACAATCGATATCAAAGTGCTTCAAATCATTAGTTTAACATATTTAAATTAATAAACCTTCTTTAACGCACTGATGTTTACATAAAGCCATGGCGGCATAACGGCAGCGCATTTGGAAGAATTGCGTAATCTTATATTTAGGTATAAAGTCGATTTTCTTGTATTTACAAACTAAGCAATCGATATCGAAATCTTCACATAACTGGTTTAACATATCTAAGTTAATTAGCCCACTTTATATTACTGAAGTTTACATAAAGCCTTAACGGTATAACGGCAGTGCATTTAGAAGAATTCCGTAATCTTATATTTAGGAATAAAGTCGATATTGTTGTATATACACTAGAGGTGTTCTACGTTGTATGGAGATTTTTGAAATAGTGTTTTAAGTTAACAGAATGGGCTTATTTCTTTCCTATTTATGTAAAAATATTTAAAAAGATTTGGGGACAATCGGATGATGGGAAGACGGCGCGGAAATTCTTTAAAATTAAAAATTGTCTTCCTATAATCCAATTTTTCTTTTAGTGTATCTATTAAATGAATATGTATGCTTTAATATGTCTCAACTAGCACGATATAACGAATAATATTCTAATATTTTGTTCTTATTTCGAGGGAAAAAACGGTAAATAATATTTTTTTTATCGCACCATCGTCGTAACTGTCGATTGCTTTATTTTTGCAATATGATCCAGCAATATTTGCAAAAATAAACGAACGACTGCAGACTTTGGTAACGGTATTTTTGGGCAGCGAAATAAAACAGTAAATGGACTGTGTTCTTTTTTCAATAATTGTCTTTCTCGTTTGTTTGGCATTTGAAATCAGATGTGTTAATTTGTGCGAAATTGTGATTATTTAATAAAAAAAAAAGAAATGAGTGAATTACCAGCAAGTGTGAGTACATTACAATACAAACACGACAACGTTCTGAACAAGTTATGAATATTGAACTAATTGGAAGAATTTCTCATCAGATAACAGGTGCTAAACTACCATCGAACAAACAAATACTGCAATTACTATTTTATAACATTAGATTTGTGTATCGGCAATTGAGAGAAAGTGCAAAATTAACAATAATTGCTGTATTAATATTTTGGCAACAAGCTCGAATTCCGACAAGAGATGTAGCTAGGTGTGTGGATAAATTAGAATCTCTGTACAAATAATGGCAGAAGATTCAAAAAACCGTACCAAATAAGAGATCTGATGCTCAGAAAAAAATTGTTGAAGACTTTTCTGCAGAATTGGATAATTTGTTTGACATTGCTAATAGAGATGCCTTACAAAACATGCGTATTAGCGAAGACAAGGAATTTTTTAGTCTACAAAGGCAAAAAGGTCGCCCTTGTAGCATGGCCGGTGCTGACATGGTATTGTATCGGCGACAAAACAGAGCAGATCACCGCATTGAGAAAGAAATGTCTAGAAAAAGGAAACATCAACAAATGTCGGAAGTGAATCGTAAGTTTATCAAATGAAATTAATTTTATCTATAGTGGTAATGGTCAATTTTAAAATGATATTGTGTAGTCGAACTCAAAGACGATTTTGGTATGGACTATAAAGAAGATATTGGTGACAGTGAGCCTGAAGTAGCGGAAACCAATGTGAAAAAAAATACAAAACAAACTCTTCAACTTGTATTAACAGGGGAAGAAAACATTTTATCACACCGCGATTGCTTTCAGCACTTGATAGCGCCAAAGTAAGCGATGGAAAGGCGATGCACATTCTGCACTAGCGACTTGGTAGTCAATCGTTCTACTCTCCATAGACTGAGGGAAGAGCATCGCAGAAAAGAAACCCAGAGGATTCAAGAGAGTTTTATTGACAAAGTATACCATGATTGAAAATATACGTAAAGGTTATTTAAATACTAATAATATTCTATTGTAGCTAAGTGATACACAAGCAATCGTCGTCCACAGGGATGGTAAAGTATTGCCAGATCTAATTGGAAAAATAAAAGTTGAGCGAATTGCAGTGCTTGTTAGTTATAATGGTGAATCCGAATTTCTAGGCGCTCCAAAACTTATATCTGCCACTGGTGAAAATATAGCTACAGCCATTTTTGATACACTTAGTAAATGGAATATTTTAGTTCGCGTAGAAGGCATGTCTTTTGACACCACGTCCACTAATACTGGTCCAATGAATGGAGCATGCGCTCAATTGCAACGCATGTTGGGAAGAAATTTGTTGACGTTACCATGTCGCTACCACATTCTAGAAATATACTTGCGTAGTGTATTCGACCTGCATTTCAAAGTAACTCAAGCACCAGAAGTCTCAATTTTCGAGAGATTTGCCAAAGCCTGGCCAAATATTGACACTTCATCATTTAAGAGTGGGCTCGACTATGAAGATATAAAATCTTATATAAGTGATTTCATCTGCAATGACATCAAACAATTTTGTCATTCACAATTACAAAAAACTTTTGTTCGTGCTGACTACGAAGAATTTTTACGTCTAGTACTAACATTTCGTGGTGACAATGGTGGTAAATTTAAAACACCCGGAGTTACAAGTCATGCACGTTGGATGTCAAAGGGAATATATTCCTTGAAAATACATATTTCTTTTTCGTGATCAATTTCACCTGAGTAAAGCTGAATTAAAAGGTTTAAGTCACATTTGCGTTTTTTTAGTGCGATTATATATAAAAGCTTGGTACAAATGCTATAATGCAATTACCTCTCCCCTGCATGAAGAAGTGAACCCAAGTATTTCTTCGGAATTGCTGAGAAAAATGCAACAACACATGTGGTATTTGTCAGAGGAAAACGTCGCAATGGCTTTCTTTGATTTCAATGTTTCTGTAGATGTTAAGAAAAAAATGGTAAAAAATTTAAAATCAGAAGAGCCAACTTATAAACTACAAAACAATCGCAAATTAAAAAAATTAAGTGACTTAGGCAACTCGGATTTAAGCGAATTTGTATCCAAAAGAACTTTAACAGGTTTTTATGAAGTACAAGTTGTCAACCAACTTTTTGTATTTGGATCCAGAGTCTTAGGAAACAAATAGGAATTCCAAAATGGTCGCACAATATGCCACAAATTTCTTGTTACTAATGAAACAGCGGAAAGAGGTATTAAATTTATAAAGGATTTCAATACTATTCTTACAAATAAAGAAGAAGAAAAACAGCTCCTCCTTCAGGTTGTCGAAAAATAAAAAAAAAATATAACTTCTATAAAAAATCAGAATTAATTTAAGTTTTAATATTTCTAGATGTATTAAATAAATTGATATGAACAAAAATATTTCATTTAAGTAGTAGTTTTAAGTTAATATAATGCAAAAAATTGTAAAAAAATAATACAATAAAAGAAAAAATGATACTTGAATACATAAAACTTGTTTTTTCCTATAGGAAGGCAATATTTAATTTTAAAATGTTTCCGCGCCGTCTTCCCATCATCCGATTGTCCCCAAATTTTTTTTAAACATTTTTACATAAAAAATAAAAAAAATAACCCATTCTGTAAACATAGAATACAATTTAATTTTAAGGACAGGTCTAGTGTATATACAAGAAAATCGACTTTATACATAAACATAAGATTACGGAATTCTTCTAAATGCACTGCCGTTATGCCGCCATGGCTTTATGTCAACTTCAGTAAGATAAAGAAGGTTAATTAACTCAAATATGTTAAACTAGTGATTTGAAGCATTTCGATATCGATTGCTTAATTTGTATACACAAGAAAATCGACTTTATACTAAATAAACGATTAAGGAATTCTTCTAAGTGCACTGCCGTTATACCGCTAAGGCTTTATGTAGACTTCTTTAAGGTAAAGAAGATTAATTAACCTAAATATATTAAGCTAATGATTTGAGGCTCTTTGATATCGATTGCTGCATATGTAGATACAATAAAATCGACTTAATACCTAAGTATATGATTACGGAATTCTACCAAATGTACTGCCGTTATGCCGCCATGGCTTAATGCTAACTTCAGTGCGCTAATGAAGATTTATTAACTTAAATATGTTAAGCTAATGATTTAAAGCATTTCGATATCGATTGCTTAATTTGCATACACAAGAAAATCGACTTTATACTTAAATATAAGTTTATGCAATTCTTCCAAATGCACTGCCGTTATGCCGTCATGGCTTTATGTAAACTTCAGTTCGTTAAAGAAGGTTTATTAACTTAAATATGT